>CBVK0104106356.1:0-12910 GCA_900067695.1 Picea abies
CAACCCGACCTCCTTTGATGATTTTCGGCCTATCTCTGTATGCAATTGTATGTATAAGATTATCCCAAAGGTTATCAGTAGAATATTGAAGGTAAGTCTCTCAAAATACATCTTTGGGGAACAATTTGGCTTTCTTGAAGGCATGAAAATACATGAGGCTATTGGGGTAGCACAAGAAGCTCTACACAACATCAAACTAAAGAAGTTGATAGTAGGTGTGATAAAAATAGATCTATCTAAAGCTTTCGATAGGGTAAACTGGTTATACATCAGAATGCTTCGGATACATCTGTTCTTTGGACTAGAATTCATCAACTTGATAATGGCATGCTTAAACTCGGTCTCCTTTTCCATTCTACTCAATAGTTTAGCCACAACATTTTTTCAAGCAGAGAGGGAAATTCGACAAGGCTGCCCTCTATCTCCCCTACTCTTTCTACTTGTAGCCGAAAGCCTTAGCCGATATTTGACAGAGGCAAAGGTGGGAGGATGCTTCTCTGGTATTAAAATCTCAAATGGGAGGGTGACGAGAAGTCCCGATACGGGATTTGAAGGGTGTTACAACTCTTCGGGCCGTGGGAAAGAAGGTCCTGGCGAGAGCGGTTGTGCCATCGAGGGCAGGTTGCGTCACAACACATAAATATTTAATGTATTACCAATTTGGGTGTTGATCATTGTTACAAAATATAATATTATGCAGAGCTTCCACTCCAACAAATTTTGCAGACTTTCAGAAATAGAGCTTGAGCTCCCAGACTTCTCCAACTCTCTTCATAGCTATTGTTGCTTATATAAATCAACTATGTATATTTGTCTATTTACAGACTTAGAAATATATAGACTAAGACTAAGACTTCATGTAGAATATAAATGACTCAAACATTTAAGACAACAATAAATTTTGACTGAATCCATCTAATTAACAGAGCTCGAGAAAGATTAAAGATTGGCTTATTAATAACACCCCTCCTTTTCGTAATTGAGTAATTGACTGAGTCGACAAAGACGTAAAGCTCACTGACTTGTAATTAATATCTCCAACACTCCCCTTAATTATAAGTAGGTGGGGATCACTAGACATAAAATTTACATCAAAAACTTAAATTGACATGAACTGTAAAATATATGTGACTTCGCAGACTCCTAGACAACTGCCGAAATGCATCTCTTGCCAAAGATTTTGTAAATATATCTGTAATTTGTTCTTTAGACCTGCAAAACTCTAAGAATTCTTTGTTATTTACCAATTATTTGATAAAAATATACCTTGTATTAATGTTCTTGGTTTTCTTGTGAAACACATTATTCTTGGACAACGCTATGGTGGAATTGTTATCACATAACAATGTAGTTGGTTCTTCTTGTTCCTACAGAAAATCCTTTAAAATTCTTCTCATCCAAAGAGCTTGGTTTTCTACTTTTTCGATGCTAGTTGCTTCTCTTTCGATGCTAGTTTCTCCTCTTTAGTTTACACTAGTATACCCTACAACCATCAACTTCATCAACTTCAGTTAAATTAAATGTGTAGCTTGCACGTCGGTGAATTATGAGTAGGGAACTGACACAAATAATGTCTTCGAATAATTGGTAGATTGCGACTTTATGTTAAAAGTCTCCATCCCTTACAATTTTCACACGTAGAGACTTTTATCCATAACTTTATATTAAAACTTTGAATAATGATATCTTCCCACTATTACAATAATGATTAATTAAGCAAGGAGGTGATGGAAGACATCCAAATTAATTAAGCAGAGAGGCAATGGAAGACTTTCTGATTAATTAGTTTTTTAATTAAAAATCTGCAATGTGAGATTTAACCATACAAAAAAAAATTTCCTCATGTATACAAATTAAAAAATAGAATTAACACAGATAATATTAGGACATATCATTTTGTATAGTTAATCATTAAAACACCTAATTAATACAGAGTAACACAGATTATTCACTTGCTTACCATGTATATGAAAGGCTGCAAAATAGGCAGCAAGATGTAGGTGGCTCTAGGCATTCGTCAGCCCCGTAGTAAGTGGTTGCGCTAGTCATACAGTAACTGATACAGTTTCAACTTTCTATACCATTCTGGATAATCAAATTTTCTTGAGATTATAATAACACCAAAATCCACTCAACACCATTTTCCAGAATATCTAGCTCGAGATTCTAATAACACCAAAATGCACTCAATACCATTTTCCAGAATATCTAGAATTAATCGAATTTTCTGGAGATTCTAATAACACCAAAATCCACTCAAAAGAATTTTCCAGAATATCTAGAATTAATCAAATTTTCTCGAGATTATAATAACACCAAAATCCACTCAACACCATTTTCCAGAATATCTAGAATTAATCAAATTTTCTCAAGATAATAATAACACCAAAACCCACTCAACACCATTTTCCAAAATATCTAGAATTAATAGAATTTTCCTTGGGTACGTGGGGAGCGAATTGCAAAACCGAGTGTTTCCCTAGGTATGTTGGGAGAGAATTGCAAAATCCAAGGCCTTGGGTGGCTGGGGACTAAAAAATATATTTCTTTTCTCAAAAGTTCTGGCGGCAAAATCTATTTGGTGACTAATTTCAACAACAAGTTTGTGGACCAAAGTGACACATCAAAAGTATGTGGCCCCACTCTCTATCCTAGAATGGACCAAGAGCCCTAGATCCAAAACATCAGGGATCTCAGTAATGTCGAAGGGGGTACAACAGGCCTTTGATGTGGTTGGAAACTCCCTAGCCTGGCAGGTAGGGTCTGGAAACTCGCTCAGAATCGGACAAGACCCTTGGGCAGGCTCTACGAGAGAACACCTTCTCCTAGATGACCTTTGCACAAATTTATATAGGGGGGCTTATTTCCACCTTGCCCAAATAGCTGACCCACTCCACACAACAATGTGGCAACAAGGATGGAAATCTGGGAGAACCTTGGAACTCAATGAACCACAGACCTTAATTTGGGACTAATATATCCTTTCCCTAAGGAGGGAAAACATACATTTATCTGAAGGAGAGGATGAACTCATTTGGGAGGGTGATTCCGAAGGCACCTATACCCTTAAATCAGGTTACGTAAAACTCAACATTGTATCGACAAAACAAGAAGAGAAATGGTGGTGGAGGAGACTATGGAAGCTAAAAATCCCAGCCAAAGGTAAACTCTTGATTTGGTCTATTTTAGAAAACAAAGTTCCCACCTGGGATACTCTACAAAAGAAACAATTCCATGGACTAGGTTGGTGCTCATTCTGTCGATCGTAAGAAGAAACAGTGTACCACTTGTTTATGCGTTGTCCCTTCACTCTATGAGTTTGGTTGGAAGCCTCCACTTTAAACCTCGATGTTGGCAGTTGGCGAGGAGCCACTTTTGAAGCAGCCTTAAAAGATTGGATAAAACCGACCACTCCAAAATACTTAAAATCTCTGCCATTACTAGCAGCCTGGGGAATCTGGATAGCTAGAAACAATACAATCTTCTGGGATGCCCCACAGTCACCACTGAGGGTGGCCATAATTTCCTTAAGTGTTTTAGATCATCTCAACTTTGGAAAAACCATGGGACAAGACACGAGTCGAGCTCCCCAAGTGCAACAGATCGATCAAGGGAGACCATGGGCCTACTTTGATGGCGTGGCTTTGGGGGATCAATCACACTATGGGGGGGAGGCTATTTATTTTTAACAGTAACAACATGTTTCCACCTCAGGGCTAGGCTGGGGCCCGACACAAATAACTATGCTGAGATGAAAGCCTTAAAACTACTACTCCTTTTTGCAGCAGAAAAGGGTGTATCCACGCTACAAGTTTTTGGGGACTCTTTGATCATCATCAAGTGGGAAAACCAAGCAGAAATTTGTCACATAACTAGACTCAGAACTTTCCTGACAAAAGTTTTGAGGAACATTGCTACTTTTGACACTTTCTCTCTCTCACACATTTACAGGGAAAGGAACTTCATGGCTGATCGACTATCCAAAGAAGCTACACAACTAGATTTTGGAAGCTGGCACATCACAGAACATACAGAGGAAGGCAATTTTGATTACCGCAAGCCTTTCCAGGAAGAACAAGCATAAAGATCTACAATTGATATCTCATTTTGGGTACTCTAATCAGGAACACAATGTGTATAACTTGAATTTTTTTTGAAACTCACACTACTTTTGTATACCTGGAAAGTTTAGGGGTGGATGCCCACTCATAGTTTGGTTTTTTGTAATGAAGAACACACAAAAATGTAAGAGACACTACACAAACAATATATATCTTGGCTATCCTCATAGCAAATATATATCTGCGAATGTAATTTTATACCTTTCTTAATAAAATTACGACTTTTTTCTTTGGAAAAAAAAGAAAGAAAAAAAAAACCACTTTTATAATGTGATCATGCTAATAATTATCACTTATTTAAACCTCCCTTCATTTAAACATTTAAAGGGATAATTTTGTTAAAGTTTAATAAATTTATTTAATATTTAAAATTTAATAAATTTAAATAATTAATAAAAACAATTGTTATAAAAGTAATTGATATATATTCATTCAAGTGATTGGTTTAAAAAAATGAAAAATAACATTAGCTTATATCAACCACTTTTATAATATGATAATACTAATAATTATCACTTAGTATTATCATATTATAAAAGTGGTTGATATAAGCTAATGTTATTTTTAAAATCCACTCAACACCATTTTCCAGAATATCTAGAATTAATCAAATTTTATAGAGATTATAATAACACCAAAATCCACTCAACGCCATTTTCCAGAATATCTAGAATTAATCGAATTTTCTGAAGATTATAATAACACCAAAATCCACTCAACACCATTTTCTAGAATATCTAGAATGATCTCAGAGACCATTATCCAGAATGATCTTGAGAGTGCTATGAGATGAGAAGGAGAATTAATGTTCCTTACTAAAATTTGTTAAAAATAAATAAAATTGAATAACTTCTATTAAAATTTGTTAAAAAAAATAAAAATGGTTAAAAAAATTGTTTTAAAGTCTTTAAACTAATGCAAGGATATTCATTATGAGTTCAGCAACAAAGAATAAAGAATAATATTCATTATGAGTTCAACAACAAAGAATATGATTTGTGTAAGGATGAATAACAAAGAATATATTGTTTTATAAAGTTTGCATGCCCTATTTAAGCAAAAGTGGAAATGGGAATTTCCACTTTGAGTTCAGCAACAAAAATATGAGTTCAGAAAAAAAGAATATTATTTGTGTAAGGTTGAATTTACATGCCCTATTTAAGCGAAAGTGAAAATGGGAATTTTTGCCTAGCTATGAATCCAATTTAACTTACCTATGAACGTAGTAAAGTTTTGTGTAAGGTTGAATTTACATGCCCTATTTAAGCGAAAGTGAAAATGGGAATTTTTGCCTAGCTATGAATCCTGTTTAACTTACCTATGAACGTAGTAAAGTTCATTGAGTTGAAAAGTGATTCCCCTTCCTGTGCATTAGAACCCTTCTCATCGAAAATTTCCAAATTCAGGTCAATCTCCAACCACTCTTCCTTCCACGTCGATTTTTTTTTCCCTAGACAAGTGTTTTCAAATGCCCTGCCTCCTTGCAAACCGCGAAACGAGATCCCCCAATAATCCAGTTTTTGTGTGTGAACAATCCATCTCCACTCAATTTCCAGGAAATTCGGTAAACCCTTTTGTAGGTCAAATTCAATGGAAAACAAATTATTTAAGTGTGAGTGTCTCATAAATATATGACCTATAACTACAAAATGTCAAAATTTTGTATGTAGATTAAACAATTTTGATCGACCAATGGTTTCAAATATTTGTGGGTCTAACTTCTGGATTTGAGGGTTATTATTATTGAATAACTATTTCTAAACAGGGATGATTTTAAGGATGGAAAATTATTTTAAAATGTAGAAACCTTAGCAAATCTTACTAATCCTTCATATGCCAACTATAAATGTTTGGCGATACCCAGACTCGTTCAAAGAAGAGCTTGGCAGTGGCCTATGTTGTGATGCTCTTCTTGCAGGCGGTCATGATCGTCATCTTGAAAAAGCGATCAACAACCAAAAAGACATATTCATTTACCCTCTTGGTGGATGGAAGGCCTGACATGTAGTCCATTGAGATGGATTCCCATGGCCTGTCAGGAGTAGGTAGAGGGCTGTATAGTCCCTATTTCTTAGTGGTCGATTTGGAAATAGAATAGGTGATGCAGGACCTCATATACTTGTCAACATCAAGGATTATTTTAGGGATGGAAATTTATTTTAAAATGTAGAAACATTAACAAATATTACTAATCCTTCATATGCCAACTATAAATGTTTGGCGATGTTTTTATAAAAATATTCAAATTTCTAAGGATTTTATATAGTTTCTATATAATTCTGGCGATTTTTAAGGTAAAATGATTTAATCCTATAGAATTTGGGCAAATCATTTTTAGAATAGCAAATTTGTTTTTGGAAAAAAACATAGAAAATTAGCCCATGAGCAAAATTTATCCCCTAAAATCATCCATGTGTCTAGAATGTGTTGCAATCAGTTGAGGGAGTGGAGTTTTCTCTAGGAGGGAAGGGTTTATGCAAGTTTACTGGCGGCTTACTATTTTTAGTTGCTGGCTTTTAGAAGTTAGTGTTTGGTGGAGTAGATGTCGGGGGTTTTGTGCCTTGAGTTTTAGAGAATCGCATTGTCTTTTTGCATTTAATGTCATCCTTTCTAGATAGCACTCTCCATCTACCACTGGATGACAACCGGGAGATTTGACAGGGTCTCCCTAATCGAATTTAAAGAGCCTTTACTATTCTTTAATTCAACATTGATCCCGGGGCATGGCCCTACAACCATGAACTGACTTATTTATGCATTGGCAGGTTCTTAGAAGGTCGACGAGTGTTTCAGATTGGCACATGAGGTCAGGGCCCTCATGGGTGCAGTTGACGAGGCATTTTGGGAGCGGGAGGGTCTTTTCAGCTCGGTGGATGAACTGTGCAAACTCAAAGGTGGTGGGTGCGGTCATTATGACCATTCTATTCCTTCAGTGGCCTCTACACATAACACATATTTACAATTTTTATCAAAGGAGAACTCTACGCCTTTTCCTAGTGTTAGGCATCAGCTTGTGTTGAGTCGTTCGAATGTTGGTCTGGGTAGTTTGGATACTTCGTGCCTTACTATAGGGGGTTGTAGCATATTTTTAGTTCATATGGACATGGGCTCTAAGGTGGAGGTGAAGCGGGTTCAGACTGATCCAAAGTCTACAAATACTCTGCGGAGTAGTCTGCATATGAAGGAAGTTTATCACAAGAGAAGTGTCTATGTCTAGAAGCCAAAGAAGGTGAAGCATCATTTTATTATGGGCATGGATGTGGGGTTGGAAGACTCTTGCAAACTCTCCCTCTACGCACCAATTGAGAGGTTTGTGTAAAAGGCTAGGAGAAATTTACCTTTCAACGAGTGGATGCATATTACCTGGGTTCCACTCATTGGATATTCTCCTGAGTTGTTGACCCTCCTATGTGCGTGGTTTGGTTTGGTTTTCAGAAATCCAGAGGATTCCTTTTATATCCTTGATAGATTCTTGGATTGAGAGGGCACAAGAATTATGTTGAAGCATTGGCACACGCGCTTCGACCTTGCAACTAAATATTTTAGTTTATGTCATGTATGGGTCTTACTACATGGATTGTCGCTCCAACTATGGAATAAAAAATCCCTGGAGGTGATTGAGAACCTCTTAGGTCGATTCTTAAAGGTTGATGAATCTTGTTTTCTTTCAATGGACAAGTGAATGGTGAGGGTCCTTGTTTATCTTGACATCCATGTTGGTCTATTGGAAACGCTAGAGTTGGAGTGGAACGGACAAGTTACTTTCCAGAGATTGGATTATTTGGGTTCACCATTGCGATGCTCTATTTGTAGACGGATGGGTCACCTTTGCAAACACTGTCATTTCATGAAAGGGGTCTTTGACTATGAGGAATATTTGGAAGCTTATACAAAAGATTTGTATATGAGCGAAGCAGACTCAGAAGATTTGGGCATCTTAGCTACTGGGAGCGTTGAAGATACACCTGGTCTGATCTTAGAAACCTTCATAGGTAATCTAAAAATGTATTTCCTTATTTTGTATTTATCGCTTTCATCGTGGGAACGTTATTTACTAAACAATTATTTCTTGTCGCTCTCTGCTCCTCCACAAGTAGTGGTTTCGGGAACTTTGGGTACGACAGAACCTGGTGGTACATCTAATGTCCCTAATAGGATTCCTCTTAGCCTAGTATCCTTAGATGCTTCAATATCCTTACCTGAAGAACCTTCTCTGATGGCCACCATGGCAAGGCCCGATAATGATTCACAAACTTTCTATCAACCTGTGGTGCAACAAGTTTTGGAAAATGTGATAACTTTCTTGGTATGGACCTATAGGGAGGCCACTAGTCCTATTCCCTTACCGACATACTTGGGATTGGAAGCCATTCATGGAGAGGTGGAATGTGGAGTTGCAGTGGCGACTACAAGTTTAGGGGAAGGTTAGGGGAAGGACTTAGCATGGCACGGGGATTGGGTTTGGAGTTATCCTCCATTAAAACTAGGAGTGCTCGAAAGAAGCTAGGGAAAACTCCTTCTATTGTTGATCAAAATTTAGCTTCTACTCATGATTTGGGGGCACTTAGAGGCATGAAATCCCTTGCAAGGGGTAAATCATGATCCTCCTCTCCCTGAATATCAGAGGGGTGGGAGGCCCCCTAAAACTTCCCTCCATGCATAGGATTCTTTCTAAAACCAAGCCAGATATAATATTTCTCCAAGAGACCTTAGTCGCTGAGGAGAAGGCTAGAAAATTCACGAACATTTTATGTCCTAATTGGGTGACCTGTGCAGTTAGTTCTATAGGGAAGTCGGGTGGACTTATGGTGGCATGGAATCCAATTTTTTTTTAGTTAAATCCATTTCTAAATGTTGGTGGGATTTTATTGGCAGGTATTTGATTACCTGACAAAAGAAGGATTTTGTTTTTCAATGTTTATGGCCTGTGCACCGGGAACAAACAGTTTTGGGAAAAGATGGATGCAAATTTTTTTTTAGCATTGGGTGATATTATACTAGCAGAGGACTTGACATTTACGACTAGCACAGAAGAAGTATGGGGTGCATTGACTTTAACAAATCACCTGGCAATTTTGTTTAAAGAGATTTTTTCAAAAAATCATCTCGTTGATATATATAATGCCTGTGGAGGTAGTGCCAACTTGGTGAAATGGAAGAAGTGGGGTGGACGGGATACAAAAAATACTAGATAGAGTATTTGCCTCAGATAATACTCTACATGCTTCAACTAGATATCTATCGTGGGTGGAATTTTCATTTATTGTCGATCATGCACCTGTTCTTTTTCAATTGGATATTGGTTACATGTCTGTAGCTTATCCCTTTAAATTTAACCCTGTCTATTTACGAGAAGATTCATTCGTTGATTTGGTTCATGAAGTGTGCAACACTCATAAAGATTATGGGGAGGAGGGGGCTCAAAGGATTCTAGTCAGGAAGATGAGCATGCTAAAAGATCATGTGGAGGTATGGATTATCGAAAGGAAACAAAAGGAAGAACAAGTATTTGAAAACACTGAAGTGGAGATTGCTCTTCTTATCAAGAAAAAATTAAATGGTGATCACAGTAATGATCTTGATCGTCAACTGAAAACACTTATTGCGCCCTAGTTATCAGTGCAGTCTCCTCTAGTTATTGAGCCCTCCTCTGGCTAATGCACCATATTCTAGCTATTGTGCCCTCCTCTAGCTAGTGCACCCTCCTTAGGCAAGTGTGCCCTCCTCTAGAAAGTGCACCCTCCTTTGGCTAGTGTTCCCTCTTCTATAAATTGTTCCCTACTCTGGAAGGTGCACCCTCATATTCACAACTCCCTCCTCTGGAAAGTGCACCCTCATCTTCATAACTCCCTCCTCCAAAAAGTGTGCCCTCCTTAGGAAAGTGCTCCCACCTCTTTGGCTAGTATTCCCTCCTCTGGAAAGTGTGCCCTCATCTCCATAACTTTAAGGGTTCTAGATATCTCTTGACGGGAGATCAGTATGAATGAAACTTAATGATTCCTCTTCAATGACTTTGTACAATGGATGCAATCTCTTTATATAGTGGATGTTGCCTTGTATTTTTTTTCTTTTAAGTTGACTTTCAATGCACTCCATGTCCAGATTGGACCCAATGTGTGTAGGATTAAACAATCCAAGACCTAATTGTGAGAAGGAAATACTACACTAGCTAATTGCAAACGAGAAGGAGGAGACAGAGAAATAGAATCAATATTCACACATAAGAGACTAAGAAACCAACTCTAATCATAAGAGACTAAGAATCTGCAATCTCCTTAACTTGCCATGGTTGTGCTGCAATCTCTGCTATTGTCTTAATGTTGTAAACCTTCACGCAACTTTCTCTACAAATTATACTTCTTCACTCAGTTTTGACTACAATTTATAGATTTAAAACCTTCGTGCAACTTTAAAATATTAATTATATTAAATTAAAGTTAATTGTCCTTTATATTTTTAGAAAATATTAATTATATTAAATTAAAGTTAATTCTCTCTTATATTTTTAGAAAAGTAGTTGAAGTTGTGTTGCAATCATTACTACTGCATGAATGTAATTCATTGTAAACCTTCCGGAGAGAAATCGTATCGGCTCCCTTGACGCCCAAGAGAAACCTTTACTCAACTTTTACTACAAATTATTGATTTCTACATGCAACTTTCACTACAATTTATAGATTTAAAGCTTTATGCAGCTTTGACTAAAATTAGAATTTTTTTTTGACAATTTAAATTATTTTTTCAATTTTTTTTTTAACTTTTGAATAGTATATGTATATAAAATTACTATTTTAATTGATAAAAATAGAATTTTTTCTTTATTATAAATTTTCCATAAATATGAAATAGTAAACTTTCCATAAATATGAAATAATAAGCTTTGAATTTTTAATAAGCCACATTGTTACGTATTTATGTAAAATTAGATATGAAATAACAAGATTTGAATTTTTAATAAGCTACAATGTTACATATTTAACTACTTTAATAAAATATGTATTTATGTAAAATTAGATGAAGAATAAAATATTTACTACTTAAATAAAAAAAATTCCTAAATTTGAAATAACAAACATATTTAATTACTTTAATAAAATAAGTATCTATATTTATGTAACTATTTTAATAAAATAAGTTGTTATATTTATGTAAAATTAAATGAAAAATGAAGTATTTACTTTTTTAATAATATTTTTTTTCTAAATTTGAAATAAGACATTTTCAATTTTTAATAATGAATAATATTACATATTTAATTATTTCAATAAATTATGTATTTATGCAAAATTAGATAAACAATGAAATGTTTACTATTTCATTGATATTTTGAAATTGAATAAAAAGACAAAAAATATTTAAAAGGCAAAACATTCTACATAAATAGTGTTATTACTAACCATAAGTTCACTTTATAAAATACTAATTATATTAAATTAAAGTTAATTTTTTTAGATAAAGTTTGTAAGATTAACAAATACTAGTTTGAATTTAAAATATAAAATCAATTTGCAACAAATAGTATTAGATATTTTAAGTGCATATTATATAATATTTCTGAACTTAGAAAGAATTTATCGTAAAACTATTTTTATACTATTTTTTTTTCTTATCTCATACTTAAAGATCTACTTATTTACAATTTCAATTTTATTTTTTAAACTTTTAAATTCTATATGTATATAAAATTTCTATTTTAATTGATAAAATTAGAAATTTTTCCTATTTACTATTTTTTCATAAATTTGAAATAACAAGCTTTGATTTTCTAATAAACCAAATATTACATATTTAATTATTTTAATAAAATAAACATTTATATAAAATTAGATGAAGAATAAAATATTCACTATTTTAATCATACCTTTTTTTTTTTAAATTTGAAATAATACACATATTTAATTACTTTAATAAAAATAGCATTTACTAAAAATTATATTAAAAAAATGAAATATTTACTATTTTAATAAAATAAAAATCTAAATTTGAAATAATACATTTTCAATTTCTAATAATGAATAATATTACACATTTAACCACTAATGCCCATGTGTTAGGCATTATTTTCATCACCCTTATGACTTTTAATAATGTAAATCTATCATTTTTTTTTTTTTAAAGATCAATAACAAACACCTAGAAAAATAGATAAAGTTATGTTGCAAATTCTCTACTACTATCTTAATGTAATTCATTGTAAACCTTCGCTCCACTTTCCCTCCAAAAAAGTTGTGTTGCAATCTCTATATATGTCCGCTTTTTTACTTTTCGATGCTTGTTGTTCCTCCTCTTTATCTTTATTTTATATTTTCCAACTAGGTATGCCCATGGAAATAGCAAAACAATGATCAACTTCAATTAAATTAAAATGTGTATCAACTAATTGGTCATATAGACCAACTAAATTTAAAGCAGATCAATTAAATGAAAAAATAATGTATAACATAGAAAATTAGACTCTCTAGAAACTAAGTTATAGCTCATTCTAATCAAATCATTCATTAAATGATTACATTGATATTTTATAATCATAAATTTTGTAAGAATACCAAAATTCAACTAATCAAACCTTTATTAAGTTAAAATCTAATTTAACTTTTTATCAAGGTATCTCATGTTGTGCATACTTATTCAACAACTATATTTTTGTGAAACACGCAAATTAACTAATCCCAAACCAAAAATAAACTAACACGGATGTTTAGATCAGCATTAAATTTCTCAATATTCTCCCTCTTAATTATTTTTTTTTTTTTAAATAAAAAAGGAAGGATCCTGCTATGATATATTAT
>CBVK0104106377.1:0-11973 GCA_900067695.1 Picea abies
CCAACACATGCCTCTACCAAGCATATACCAAGATCACCAACATACCATCACAGGATATGTGTCTCAACCATGTACCAAATAATGTACCAAACCATCAACCTGTACCATACCAAGCATCAACCATGTACCAAAAAAAGTGCATCAACCATGCACCAACACATGTACCAAACCGTTCATCAACCATGCACCTCAACCTGTAGCAAATGATACATAAACCATGCACCTCAACCTGTACCAAATGGTGCATCAACCATGTATACCAACCATGTGCATGCACATCAACACCATACCATGTGCAAAACATGCACATCAACCATGTAATCAACACCTATAACATACCATGTACCATATACCATATACCACGTAATGTGTCTCAACCATATACCATATCATATACCAAATACCATTAGATATTCTCAATGAAATTCCTCAACCACATGCCAAGAATATGTGCAAAATGTGTACCAAGCATGTATATATATCACCAACAAGTTCCTCATACATATACCAAACTATATCTCAAACAATGTGCCCAATATCAAAGATGTTCCTCAAACCATGTCCCTCAACAATGTACCATATCACTCATGATATGTCTCAATCATGTTATACACCATAACATCATAAAAATGTAACCCTTAAAACATGAATATAAACATACTTATAACTCTGTAACAGACATGTTGTATGTGATCGTAGGCCTACAGACCTTCCTCAACTTCAGCAACAAGAGAATAGTATTGTCATCAAACTTTATCTTAGTATCACAAGACTAGTTTTTGGATTAGTCACAAACCCTAAATTTCAAAAGGAATAAATTTGTACCTGTAATGAAAAAATGTATGAAAATTGTACACAATATTCTTCAATATCTTCTCTACAATTCCTCCAGTTTTCACTTCTTGGAACCTCCCAGAAAAGGAGTTATAGAAAAAATGGCAGACCTTGTTTAATTCAAGATTATTCTAGAGAGTGAACTTCTAGAGCATGCCACACATGGAATATGTGATATCTGGATCTGAAAATTGCACACCAAATATGAAGGACTCTAATATATCCAACACATTTGGTATTACTAAATTTGGATCTTCTATCAAGAAGTTATGACCGTTTTACCCAAAATACCTCCTTGATACTAGTTTTAGTACTAGTCGCAAACCTTATCTTCCACAGAGTGTATCTCCCAAAATAAAACAATCCAGATGTTGAAATTTCTACCATGTGTACCTTGATATGTTGTCTCAATATCCTCCAGGTTTCGCTATCTTAATCATTCTATAAAAATATTTATATCAAAAATGGTAAGATGACCTGTAAATAACATACCTTAGAATACATACTCACAATACTTCATTCTTAAAATCCCTTGGAATTTCGACCTTATTTACTTCATCTTCCCTCTAAAAAACACCTCATATATCCTTGGTTACCCCATAAAAGAATCACTTGATCACTTAGATAGATATTCAATGAACTTGTGTGTATAAATCATGTACTTATGAGAGACTTCTTGAGGTGTATTTATACTTTTTTCTAAGTAACTTGTTTCCTTAACTTTAAGACCTATTTCCTTAACTTTAGGGATTCTTGAACTTTCTTGTTACAACCACTTTACCCTTTCATTAAATACTTGTAACCAGCTAGGGGATTCTTGACCATTCTTTGGGGATTCCAACTTCACAAAGCCATATATCCCTAACCGTGAGGAACCACGTGGTGTTTCACATATCATTGGAAATGGCACGACGAGTATTATCCATCTATGATATTCTTATTTGTAATTTCATTGTCCTTCATGTCCATATTCATCAATAAACTTTTGGTCCCATAACCATACCTCCGAGGCTACATGTAGACTACATCAAATGTACCCAACTAACTCACCATCAATATCGATCACACAAGTGTCAATCAATTGTCCAACATCTCTGGACCTCTCCAAGGGTTGACATGAATCTCTAAGGGTTCACATCAATCTCCAAGATCACTCTCCAAGGGTTGACATCAATGACAACCAACTATCCAAATTGTTGATGATTGCAGTTATGTGAGACATTCTCTAGCTTACAAACCTGTGAGATGTGGATCATTGCAGCTATGTGAGTCTTTCTCTCAGCTTACAAACCTGAGAAAAATCCCCTAAGAAGGGTACGTGGTTCCTTCTTGAGACTGAGCTAGAATGTAGAGATGACCTCCTCCATTCAGAGAGTTGAGAAGAACTCCAGATGATTATCCAGTAGGAAAGGTGATCTGTTGAGTTAGACGTGTCTTTGGCTGAGCACAAGGTGAACATGTGAAACCCCAAAGTGTTGGGTGCATCTTCATGTGAACAGAAATGAAGATGATGTATTATCCTCCTCTGAGCAGGAAAGTTGACAAGAAAACTCCAGATGATTCTCCTGTGTGAGGCAGTGGAAAAGAAGATATATAGAGTGGACGAGCATAGGTGAACGTGTGAAGATATGGTTCTCTTGTGTAATGCAGTGATCCAGAGATATAAACATCCCTATGGATGTGCCCCTAGTGGATGAGCACTAGTGGGTGTATCATATCCTTCACTATATTGTACAAGAGTCAGACCTACCTATAACCCTAATTGTAATATAAAGGGTACAGGTTGGGCCTACCTTATTGTAACTGGTAATTAATGTAAAAGATAATTAATCTCGTTAATATTAATTATATTATAAGCTAAGTGAGGTCGGCCTTGTTGTGCCAATAGAAACTTATGTTGATAGGATTAGGTTAGTATAAGTAAAGTTAAAATCCCCTTTGAGGAAATACATCTTTCAAGTGAGTTTGGAAATTTCAAGAAGTACACTTCTTTGGGAAAAGTGTGCACCTCTCTTGGTCGCTAGAGTTCTAGGGTTTGAGCACCTTCTTGTGTGCTAGGGTTTATATTGGTGGTAAATTTATTTATCTTGAAGAATATAGAAAAGGACTTGGATGGGTTTTCTTCCCTTGTTGAGAAGGGTTTCCCAGGATACTTCTTGTGTTCTTGTGCATGGTGCTTCTTCTTGTGATCTTGGTTGTTGCAACATTTATGTTTATGGTTAAGTGAAATGATAAAAATGGAATGAACTTAATGCTTAACCTAGCTTATGAAAAATCAACATGGTATCAGAGAATAGGTCTTGAAGAACCCATTGCACAAGCTACAATATTTTACCAGTCATCCCTCCTCTTCTGCAGAATCGTACGGTCCTCCTAGGGTTTCCAGAAAATCCGTACGGCCCTCTTATTTTGAGTGTTTGAACACTTGGAACTTGGATGTTGGGGACAAAATTAACATAGGAGTGTACGGACTCCTTCATCACACCTCCAGCAAGCTTCAGATTTCATTTCCAAGCATTTTGACTTTTTGGCCCTAGTGTTTCTAGGGTTTCGCTAATTTCTGCAGAAACTTCAGAATTAGGGTTTATGAAATTCCTTGAAGGATCTCTTCATCTCACCAGTGTTCTCCTATTTTTAAAAGGCTTATTGTTAGCAATCATAAGTCCAACTAAACCTAAAAGTGCTAGCCTATCCTAGCTATTAGGTTTACTAGCCAAGTTGAGAAGGGTTTGTGAAGAATCCAAAAATGAGCAAAATCATAATGGGAGGAAAGCTTGAGGATTCGAGCAAACTCAATTCTTGGAAGAAAAGACTTCAAAGGAAAACTTTATGTGGGTGATACAAAAAGGTGTCACTGTGACATACATCCTTCATGAAGATGTCAGAGGACAGAGATCAACCATGTTCCATTGGAGAAATCATATCAGCACCCTCAGGTATGCACTTGTATATATATTATTTGTATCATTATCATGAGGGTAATTGCAGGACAAAGGAAAAAAAATGTTGCTAAAGTCTTGGATCCAAAAGGATCTCAATTTATTCAGAGGAACAACATATTGGAAGTAAAGACTCTAGGTTTGATTATTGTAATTGCCATTCCTCTAACCTATATTTCTAAAGTTTGTTACATTACAAGTAGGTGTTGTAGCTGTGACAACAATCCTTAAATTTTTTTGATTCTAGGGATGCACTCATTATTACCCTTTAGGATATATTCTTGTTTTGGTTCCTCTTGTTTTCTTGTTCCAGACAGGTTAAGATCAAAGAGAAGAAGTTCAAGCTAGATTCTTTAGAAAGAAAGGATACAGTGAATCTTCAAAGACATTCCAAATCGACATCCCTGGTCAAAGAAAGATTGAGACAAGGAGAGACGTTGTCCTTCAAGAAGAGATAGTCTTTCAAATATCTAGAGAATATCATATTGAGATTAAAAATAAGACAATACCTTCTCCCCCTTCAGCAGTTCAGAGGGAGACAAACATGATTCCAGTTGATCAAGTTGCTCCAGTTGATATGTTCAGAGATATTGCAGTAGGGCATAAAAGGCCTACCTAGACTCACTCTGCAAGAGGCAGAGAAACATACAAGACTCTCAAGGCACATCCTGAGAAAGAAACAAGAGAACAGAGATGGAAAGATGCCATAACAGAAGAATACCAGTGTATCTTAAAGAATGATGCATAAGATATTATTCAAGGACCAAAATGGAAGTTTGTGGTAACTTCCAAGTGGATCTATAAGATCAAGCATGCAACTGATGGAAGTGTAGAGAAATACAAAACGAAATCTATAGCCAAATGTTTCTCACAAAACAGAGGGAGTTGTCTATAATGAGACACTTGATCCAGTGAACCTGATACACTTCCATCTGTACTACCATCCATGAGTTGGAAACTAGATCAGATAGATAAATTCTTGATGAGTTTGGATTTCAACAAGAATGTTGTTGATCCAAACCTATATCATTACAGTGTTGGTGACGAGAGCCTGGTTTTCATGACTTATCCAGAAAGCCTTGTTGTTGGATACAAGTAATCCTTGACTTATGAATTCAAGATGAAGAATCTAAGTATGATGCACCACTTCTTGGGACAAGAAGTATGATAGAGGACTAATTAGATTTTCCTGAGTCAAGGAAAATATACAGTGAAAATATTAAATAAGTGTAAGTTTGACAGAATGCAAAATCCACCGTGATGGATCTAAAGAAGAAGATTGATGATGATTCAGACGAGACAGATCCACATCTGATTGGATCACTGATGTATCTCATTAACACCAGACTTGATTCATGCCATGTAGTGAATGTGCTTAGTCATGTCATGAGTCAACCGAGACAGACAACAGAAAAACATAAATTGAGATATATACAAGGAACAGTTAGATATGGCCTGAGATATGCCTCCAATGTGAACTTGAGTTTTCAAGATATGTCGATTTAGATTGAAAAGAAAAGTACAGTGGACCAAAAGAGCACATTTGGTTGATGTTCTACCATGAAGTTTTCCATGGTTTCCTAATACGGTAGGAAACAAAACTCTGTGGGCTTTAGTACCACAAAGGTAGAGTATACAACATCGAGTGCGCGAAGCAATGTGGCTTCACAAGCTTCTAACAAATTTACTTGACCACGAGATGAATCCTATGATGATAACCAAGAGCCATGTGAAAAGCCCCTTAAAGAAACCAGTGCTTCCTGATGGATCGAACACGATGAGATGAAATACCCTTGTATTAGAGATATGATGTAGAGGAAAATTGTACGCATACAATACCTTCCTACACATTAGCAGATTGCAGACATCTCCACCAAACTAACTTGGTGGAGAATACCTTCCTAGTTGAGAGGGAGTATTGATGACTCCAGCCAAGATAAAATTTAGAGTACATCCGTGTGAGACTTGGCATGATGAAGAATGCCTCCCTAGCTGAGAGGGAGTGTTGATGATTGTAGCTATGTGAGACATTCTCCATCTTACAAACCTGTGAGATGTGGATCATTACAGCTATGTGAGTCTTTCTCTCAACTTACAAACCTGAGAGAAAGCCCCTAAGAAGGGTACGTGGTTCCTGCCTGAGATAGAGCTGGAAGCCTGGAACGTAGAGATGACCTCCTCCATTCAGAGAGTTGAGAAGAACTCCAGATGATTATCCAGTGGGAAAGGCGATATGTTGAGTTGGACGTGCCTGTGGCTAAGCACAAGGTGAATTGAGATGGAACGTAGAGATGACCTCCTCCATTCAGAGAGTTGAGAAGAAATCCAGATGAATATCCAGTGGGAAAGGCGAACTGTTGAGTTAGACGTGCATGTGGATGAGCACAAGGTGAACGTGTGAAACACCAAAGTGTTGGGTGAATCGTCATGTGAACAGAAATGAATATAATGTATTAGCCTCCTCTGAGCAGCAGAGTTGACGAGAAAACTCAAGATGATTCTCATGTGTGAGGCAGTGGGAAAGAAGATCTCTAAAGTGGATGTGCATGTGGACGAGCACAGGTGAACGTGTGAAGATCTGGTTCTCCTGTGTAATGCAGTGAGCCAGAGATATGGACATCCCTATGGATGTTCCCCTAGTGGATGAGCACTAGTGGGTGTATCATATCCTTTGCTATATTCTACAAGAGTCAGACCTGCCTGTAACCCTAGTTGTAATATAAAGGATACAGGTTGGCCCTACCTTAATGTAATTGGTAATTAATGTAAAAGATAATTAATCTGGCTAATATTAATTATATTATAAGCTAAGTGAGGTCGGACCTATTGTTCCAATAGACACTTTTGTTGACAGTATTAGGTTAGTATAAGTAAAGGTAAAATCCCCTTTGAGGAAATACAGCTTTCAAGTGAGTTTGGAAATTTCAGCAAGTACATTTTTTTGGGAAAAGTGCGTACCTCTCTTGAGCGCTAGAGTTCTAGGGTTTGAGCACCCTCTTGTGTGCTAGGGTTTATATTGGTGGTGAATTTCTTTCTCTTGAAGAATATAGAAAAGTATTTGGCTTGGTTTTCTTCCCTTGTTGAGAAGGGTTTCCCAGGATACTTCTTATGTTCTTATGCATGGTGCTTCTTCTTGTGATCTTGGTTGATGCAACATTTATGTTTATGGTTAAGTGAAATGCTAAAAATGGAATGACCTTCATGCTTAACCTAGCTTATGAAAAATCAACACAAACCAATTGTCCAACATTCTCGAGGGTGACCAAATTACTAGGACAAAATGACACCCACCAAGGTTAAATAAGGCAAGATGTATAATTTCCCAGCAAATTCTCTGTAATCAAGAAAGGATTATTTGCAACAATTCAAATGATTCAATTATTAGACTGACACTTAACCTAGACTTAATACCTCGTGAAGTAATATATGTTATCCTCTGGGGCCAGGTCAGTGTGATGGACGTTTCTATGTTGCTCGTGATGTATGGTGACACGTCAATGAATAGGATGGGCCATGCGGGGCTATGCTAGTCAATATGGCTCTCGGCACTCCATGTTTTCTACGTGTGGGCCTTGAGACATGATCTTCTTATTTACCCCTAGTCTGATGGGGTAAAATCAAGCTCCTACTCAGGTACATGTGCTCACCATAGAGTGCATGAGAACCTTAGCATCTATGGTGTGACCTGTGCCTACACACTTAATAAAAATAATCAGAGCATTGAGGGCAGTGCTATCACCCCTTATTCTTATCAAAATTATCAAAATACAAAAGAAAATTTTCCAATATTTTTATTCTAACATAATCAATATGATCATACAGACATATAAGTATGACATAGCAATGATGCAAGATGCAAGAATAAAACATGTAAATCATTATCTCGTATGCAAATCAAGCTAGGATAAATGCAAACTATACCACTATAACATGCAGAATGAAAATGCCTACCTACACTAATCAATGTTAATAATAAATGCTAGGTATAATAATATAACCAATAAAACCGTCCTAGCAAAGTATCACAACACCTACCTTTATGCTTCATCATAAACCAAAACAAGCACAAGTCAAGAACAAAAGGAACATGAGTTAGAGTAGTCATTATATCATAGGAAACCATAAAATATAACTCATGGAGGTAGGAGGGAGGGATAAAATTATGCCAAGCCATGTTCTTGCGAGAATGCTCAATCCATCTCTGAATAGGGTTGTGACAAGGTAAAGGCTCATCAAGCTGGCTCAAGGATCAAAAGGTTGACTAGCCTAGATCCTATCACCCTCAGAGGGATAAAAAGGGATGAATAAGAATCTGGAGGATGACTAACAATTACTTAGGGGAAGGTTGAAATATCGAGATATTAGACTTTTTCTTAAATCATTCAACCTGCCCTTAAATTCCAAGAAAATAGTTTTCCTCATATACAAATTGGGACAAGAAAGACGTTTCCTAGACGCATCCTTAGTGACACGGCAAGATAAAGGAAAAGAAGTTTGGAAACTATCATCATGAAGCTCGTGTCCTAGGAAAACCATGTCCTTACCCTCATCAAAATTAGAGCACAACGGTAGTTGAAAATCTTCTTCATAAGGTAAATCCAAGTGCTCAAAAGGATATACATCAAAATCCTCAAGGTATGACCAAAACTCATTATGAGAATGTTGCAACAGATCACCCTCGAGTGGTTTGAACAAATCAGTAATCATCTCATATTTGTGTTGCCAAATATCTGAATTAGTAGTAATTACACTTGGTTGTTGTAAAGGAAACGATTTAAGATGACCTTGAATGTTGTAAATGGGATCTTCATCATAGTAAATCACATCCCATTTGTGTCTCCCAACATGTATAAACTCATCAAAATTCTCAACCATATCATCACTTTCATTATAACACAAAGGGTTTAGTGCATCCAAACATTCCTCTATTTCTTCACCTTTCGAATAATAGAATAGAGAATCATCAAAAGCCTGAAAAGGAAACTGACTAACCACATTCTCTTCTTCTTGTACAGAAGGAATGAAACCTTGGATGACTTCATCAAATGGAGGATTGGACACTAGCACTTCATCCTCATGTTTTTCAATCAAGTCTTCAATAGAATCATGGGATAATTATTGCTCATCTTCGTAAGTTTCTTCCTCATTCATGTCATAGAGAATATAAAGGTCTTCTTCATT
This sequence comes from Picea abies, assembly GCA_900067695.1. Taxonomy (NCBI): domain Eukaryota; kingdom Viridiplantae; phylum Streptophyta; class Pinopsida; order Pinales; family Pinaceae; genus Picea; species Picea abies. Next base: position 8,955 of record CBVK0104106377.1, read on the forward strand.
ACCCTATCTCTTCATGAAGGTATCTTCAAATTTTTCCATGGTCTTGATGCTTCCATCAGGGAGGCCATCATACCATATTTTAGCAGCGCGATGAAAAGTGGTTCAGAAAAGTTTCATCACCAAATATTCAGCTTCATAATCTATTGGATACAATTGAAAGAAAAGCCATAAATTGCTCATATGGTTTTCGGCAATAGTTTCATCATCACCGGAAAACTTGGTCAGCCACCTTTTCTTGTACTTAAGAAGCATTCATCGAGGGTATCCTAGGATTTTACTCATGTCCAAAGTTCTACAATTATCACCTAAATCCCATGGAGAGGCCATTGTTGTCTTTTATAATGATGTCTGGTATGGGTTGTCACCAATGGAGTCACTAGATAATCCTTCTAGGATTACTAAAGGAAGTGATGGAATCACCCTTAATGGAGTTTCCAGGTAATCTTGTAAGATAGGGGCTTCGAGAGAATATTACCAAAGATGTGACGTGACTCGATTTTCTTCAGCAACGGCGCCAAAATATTATCATACAATTTGTACTTGTCCAAGCCCAAGACAAGCAAATCAAATTGTCGTAAATTTTATCCCCTACCCTAGGGATAACTAAGGAGATCATGTCTCGAGGCCCACAGGTCTTAGACATGGAGTAACGAGAGTTGGATGACTTGAGCATGGCCCCGAAGGTCCCCTCTTTTCTTCATTGCATCCCATTTATCAACAGCAGTAGTATCCATCCCATCATCCTGGTCTCGAAGTAGCAGTAAGTATTGCTCCATGAGGTAATGAGTCCAGGTATCATGGTATGTGTCACTCTGATTCTTGAAGCACTTGAATATGTTGCAATGAATTCTCCTCCATTTCATAACATTTTCTTGGAAATTATTATCTTTGACTTGTTCATACCTGGAAGGGTGACATGATGCCCTAGTAAATTTATCTCCCTTTAGGATGGGTTGCCATTGGGTGGGTCTATGAAAGGTCATCTTTTGTTCCCTCCATACTTACCACTTTCCATCTTTATTCCTCTCATATTCCCCTACCTGTGTTTAGTCATTGGGATTGGCCACACTAGGAAGGGTTGTACCTTTCCTTGTGGGAAGAAGGGGATAAAGGCCCAAAGAGTAAAAGTAGTTGGCAAGAGTTAAAATCCTTTGAACCTTTGAGATGTTTCACCCAGGGATTCCCAAGAAAGAAGTAAAAAGCTTCTTAGTAAGAAAAGGGAACCCATAAAGATAAATAAACACTCAAGGTACTAGTTAGTGGATAGGGGGTCTCTGTTCACATGTTTTTGGACAGAGGCAGAGTATGCGTGTTTTTCATTGATGGCAAATATCATGATCAGCAGCGCAGCGATAATGGCATGGTAATGGAAAGTTCAATAGTGAAGAGCAACAGTGATCGTTGGATCCCATTTAGATTTCCCGATGACCGTCAGATCTGAATTTAGATAGGAGGAGCGCGCAGTAGAAGAGAACATATCTCATGCGTCAGATCTGAGCCCGAGGTCTGACCGACGTTGGATCCAGGATAACCTGCACGTTCTTTAAAGTGCAAGGTGAAGCGGGCTTACAAAATCCTGAAAGCAGGAGGACCGTCCATCTTCAGGAAGGACACGTGGTTATAGATCAACATTTCACTAACTGAGAGGTCAAAGGAAGGAGTGCTCTAACCTCTCTAACTTGCAATATGAAAAATCGCAAAATAATCCTAGCCATCAGATCGAGGATTGATCTGGACCATTGATCAAACACGATGAAGGCCCGTGAAGTTTCGAAATCACGATAAGATCTGGACCGTTGGGTCCATAGGACACGTGGTGAAAGATCTTCATTTTGCTGACTGGAAAGTCAAAGGAACAGGGTTCCCTAACCTCTCTAATTCGCGACATGCGAAATCGCGAAATGATGAAATGCGAAATTGCGAAACACCAAAATACCAGACCGTTGATCTGAATCCATTTCAGATTTTCGGATACCAGGAGTTGGAGTGTCAAAACACTTCACCACAGGAATGTCGAAATGCCGAAATGCGAAAAACACCTTTTTGGTGTAGGTTTTGGATACCGGGAGTTGGAGTGTTGAAACACTTCACCACAGGAATGCCAAAATGTCGAAATGCGAAAAACACCTTTTGGTTTAGGCTGTGCTCACCATCAGTGGTCATGTGAGAGGGAGGAGCTAACACCAAGCTAAGCTCCCTTTCGGCAATCGTAACATGAAGAGTCGAGACTCTTCACCATAGGAATGTCGAAATGCCGAAATGTGAAATGGCGAAATAAACGCAAGACCCTGCGGATTTAATCCAACGATATTGGTTATTTGAGCATCTGATCGAAGGGCTATTATTGATATTTATGATTAACTGTTCAGTTATGATTCAGTTAGCAGAATCGAATCATGGTTCTTGGACAGTTGGCGATTCAGTTGCTGAGGCGTTTTTTCCCAAGAAGATTCGAGTTGTAACCCAAGAGGAAGTGGATAAAAGATATACGTTGTGACTGTGCGCGTAAGGTTGTGCTGAGTGAAAAATGAATTGAACCATAGAAAGGTAAAATTGCAGTATGCGCAGTGGAAAGAAAACACAGAGATGAGGAACAGAATTTGAATATAACATAATAGTGGAAGAGAGCAGAAAGTGCACATATCAAAGATGCATATCTGTGAGAAGAAGATAAATCCAAGGTGTGCATGTTGAGACAGAGGATAAGATCAAAAAGTTGAAGAGGATGCAAGAAGGGAGACACTGATGCAGGCAGAGCAGAGTGGCATAGCTTAATAGTGATAAGCCTGGTAAGCAAATGAAAACTATTGAATCACTGTAATAAATTCATAGAAAGAAAATTTTTATATTTCAGCGTGGTTGGGAGGTGCTAGGGAGGACTGTTGTCCTCAGAGGTTCAAGTGGGTGCTTGAACACAGGGAGTTGTAGCTTCCATCTGGTTGTATCCAGAGAAACCAGGGTGGCAGGGTGGTGCAAGGGAGAACAAGTGTTCTCTATTATACAGGTTGGAGCCTGTGTA
>CBVK0104106390.1:0-14571 GCA_900067695.1 Picea abies
TAGTTTTGATATAAATTTAAATCAATGATGAAAAAGTGGCTAATTCAAGGAGAGAATAACCTAATAGTCACAGACAAACCTCCTCTTCGTTTGGGCTGGTGCGTGCCAACCTCAGGGGGGAGTACCTAGGTACCTCGTTGTTGATTTGGATCTAATTTTCTTCAAAAGAAACACAAAAACATCAACCATTTTTCTTGGACAACGTGTAAAAATTCCCAATACGTTAGGAAATTTATAGTTTAAATTGCTTGGAAGGATCTCTGTAGTGTTATCATGAGAAAGATGAAAGAAAGAGGAAAGAAAACCACTTCAAATATTGTGATTAATCACAATAAATGGATATGAGCTATTAATTCAATGTAGAAAGTAAGGACACAATACCTACAAGAATGAAAGCTAGATACAAGCACACCACTTCTTTATTAATGGCTCACTAGAGGGATGATTGCACCATAGTAGACAAGCAAAAAACTGGTACAATGATTATTCTCACACAAAGAGAGAGTAGCTAGAGTAGAATAAAATGATAGAAGAGATATATAAAATATGCATGTTCTTGTTGCAAATATCTGACCAATAATCCATGTAGAGACCACCAATATATAGTAGTAGGGGCACACTTTTCCATGTCAATGAATAAGGGCGCATAGGAGGGAGTAAAAAGGAGTGTATGCACATGAGATAGTGGGAAACATGAAGGAACATGTGTGCACAATCTAAGAGGAGTAATATAGGGAGTTAACTCTCACGTGTGAGAGTGAAGGAGGAGTGAGAAGGGTGTGTTAATTGAAGAAAGAGATGAGTGTGCCCTATAATTTAGGGAAGAGGGTGCATGGGGAATGGGAGAATAGGGAGGAATATCAGGTAGATAATGGCTAATGTGGGAGAAAGAGTGAGGAACACCAACACATGGAAGGGAGAAAATAAATAAGTAAGGGAAATAGGAAACATAGGTAAGAGAAAATAGGGAGTTGCGCCCTAAAATTTAGGGAGGAGGGTGCACATGTGTGAGGAAGCATGAGAAAAACACAAGTGCATGAGAAGGTGAGGTTGTAGAGGATTTTAGGAGGAATGATGCACTAGAAACAAGGAATAAGAGAGGGAGAAGTGGAGCATGGAGAAGAGGTGGTGGAGTGAAGTATAAGAGTGCGCCACACATGTGAGAGTGTGAGAGGAAGTGAGGGCACACTTAAGGATGTAGAAGGAGGAAATAGGAAGGGGAAACATATGATTGAGGATTTATAGAGGAGTTAGATGCATGGAGGAAGAAACTAGGAATTAAATGCATGTTTAAACAATTTGGCCAAGATATGCATGAGTTAGCCAAAAAGGGAGAATTCCCCCTATTTTTTAGGGATTTAATGTTTAAGAGAAATTAGAGGGGAATTAATGAAATTAATTTGCATGGAAAGTGAGTTAATGACGGGTGAGAGGAAATTAGGTGAGTGATTTAAGCCTTGATTGGCTCAATCATGTCCATGAGAGTGTGAGTGATTTAAGCCTTGATTGGCTCAATCATGTCCATGAGAGTGCCACCTCATTAAAATGCCCCCTTTAATTAATTAATTATTCACTTTAATGCTTTTACCTTGGAAAGTGTGCCCCTCATTAAATGATTCCAAGTATATGCCACATGTCACACTAAATAACCGACACATGTCGGAGTTTGAACCTACCACTTTTCACCTGTAGAGGCGACCACCCCTGCTATAAACAAAAACTGCTAAAAATAGAGTCCGCCTCCTAAAAAATAGGAAACTGTCAAAAACATCCAAGATGACTAGGAGAACACTCCCATGTCTCACATGTCTAAAATTAGACATTGCTAAAAAAAAATGTCCTCGCATTTTAATGATATCATACTCATCGGATTCGATTTTCCCCAAATACACAATTAGAATTGACATGCGAGCCCCAGTGCTCTACCTGCTAAAAACATAAACTACTAACAAGTCACCCCATAAAAGGTCCAAAAGACTCAGAATGTATCAAGGAACAATATTGCACACTCAAAATCTTGATCTGAGGCATGGAGCTCAACCTGCTAAAAATAAAAATTACTCACATGTCTCTTGTAAAAATTCCATCGAGCTCAGTATCATGCAAGGACCAACTCTATATGCTCAAAACCGTGATATGAGTCTTTGGTCACTGTCTCCTAAAAAGTAGGGTCACCAACTATATATAGAAATCTCTCTCAAATCCATGTGAAACTGTGCTAGCTTTAAATCTGAAACAAAAACAACCATATACCAATCATGTACCTGTCTTTGATGGGAAACAACCATATACCAATCATGTACCTGTCTTTGATGGGAACCAACCTCTATCTCACACAAGTGCTAAGACTATTGGAAAATATCTGAATGCTAGCCAAATAATGCATGTTGTCTCTTAACCCTCAAGATTTTCAAGGGTGAAAATCTAGGGGTTACCAATGGTGACTCAAGGGGGCGGGATCCCCTTGTGGTATGTCGAGAACCATATGAATCTCTGTGTCTATAAAACTTAAACTAATTCTTTGTGAGAAATCTGTAAGATGTACATGATGCTCCATGAGAACTCAAAGATTGTACCAAGTAGACCCCTGTAACTGTGTGGAAGAAGAAAATGTCATGTAAGCAGACCAAGAAGATCCTGTAAGCTTACCAGTGATACCAAAGTCTATCCAATGGGTAATGGAGTCAAATCAATACAAACCTCCCACTAAAAAATGAAACACAAGGGGTCTCATCCAAGTCCACTACTTTCTACCACCCAATATGTACACTCTTCCTTGTGGTAAATGTGCTGATGTCGACACAAGGGAGAGAGTCACTTAGTTAGATGCCAATACTATAAACACCTTCCAAGTGCGAAGGAACATCACCAATAATAACCATGGGTCCTAAGGTACGAGCACAACTTGTCACTGTGAAATATGTTATGAAGTCAAACAATGACAAGGATAATCCAATCAAGGCCTAATGATACTCAACCTTGTCGAATGTGAGGTAACCGCCAATGAGGCTAATGACTACCGAGGTTCTCTACTTCCGGGTCATTTGTAGAAAAAGTGTCGAAGTCAATACACGATGACTTGCTAAAAATAAGAGCAATGATGTCTCTCTTTCCTCAACACAAAGTGATAACTCAAGAAGATATAATATGAAAAACCAAGTACCATATCCCTATTGATGGATGAGGGGTACAAATGACTCAAAGAAGAAGACTCAATGATAAGGAATGAAGAGACTAGACATTAGATGAGTCAAGACTCTCCTATGTCTCTTCAACTACCCATCCTAAAGGTTCATTGCTTTGGGAACATGAACATTGAGACCCCCATCCAGGCTCACTCTAATGATAGACGCAAAGGCTCAAAGTTTGATCCACAAAAATAAATAGTGGAAAGCCATTGTTTTATGAAAGGAAAAACACAAAAGACACGACCACATGCTGATATAGTTTGGAAAAAATCAGCAACACTTAAGCAAAGGATGGAAAGAAAATAACTGAAACGAAAGACACTTCAAGGGAAAGATAAATTGCTATCTTAAAACATAAAAACCAACAAGAAGGAAATATTAAAATGACATGCAAAAAGGAATGACAACTACCTTAAAACAAAAAATTTCACCTCAAATCTGCCATGATCTCATCCATATACTCGAAGGACCACTGTAACCATGTGACCAGATGATCAATCTGACAGGAAATATCAACAAAGTGAACCTTCTAGGGGGACCAATCGTGAAATATCATATGACCCAAATATTCCTTGATGTACTTGCTAATGAAGGCATAGGTGAAGGTTGTTGGTTGGAATTTGGAACATGGTACTCCAACCATAGTAATCTTGAATGCATGAGAGTTGAAACTCTTGGCATATACCTACTGAAATACCTCCATCATCCTGAGCTCAACTTGGTCATGATGAACCTTGATATCCAAGCACTGATAAATCACGAGATCCTAAAGAACAACCTCTTGATGCGGGATCATAGGCAAAATGTAAAGGATATCTTCCTCTGGTTGAACCAAAAGTGGCTTCTCCTACTGCAATGGTATATGATCAAGTTGTTCCTGGATCACTACTAGGATGGGAATGGATGAAATTTCCTGCTGATCCATTTCTACTTGGTTAACATGTGGTTCCTCCTCTTGAAATCTTTCATCATCGCTAATGGGAGGAACTAATGAATACTCTTGAGTATTCAAATATTCACCTGTATCTCCATGGAACTCTGCATATGGATCAAGTGGTGCAGCTTTTGGTTCCCAATTATCTAAGCCCAAGGCATCATCATGCTCATCTCTCAAAACTTGACACCATGCAAGTTGTAGTTCATATTTAGTAACAAGTACTTCTTGCACTACTGTAACACCCAATAGTTGAAAGTCATGGATCACAATGAAGCCACAAGCTACAATAAAATGTCTTTCTAACTTAATAGCAATAGCCTGGGCCTCCTCGAGGGTTTGAGGTTCCTTACTCCTGAGAAAGATACCAAAAATACCATCAAATGGTTCAAGATAAAAAATTAAAGAACAAGAAGAATTAGACCTTATGGTAGTAGGTATTTTATAATAAGTTTTAGACAAAAAGCATTAAAATCAGTGATAGTCTCATCCCCATTCTTTTTAATATTATAAAAAGCATTAATTAAGGAAAAAATGTCCTATTTATCTGCCCATATTTCTATGAACTTATCTTGGAATGAATCCCATCCATCAGTGGACCTTGTTGGAAGTGACTTGTACCATGCTCATGTATCCCCCTCGAGGGTCTGCACAAACATCCTCATGTTCCACATCAAAATCATCCACCAACATTAAAAAATCAGCTGAGTGATCCTCAACTGATTTTCCAAACTTCTCTGCAAACAAAGGTAAACGCTTGCCATATTTTTCATATGCATTGAAGTCATGAGGATAATTAGGAAATGAAACAAAACTTAGTGGGTCATATACACTTAATATAAACCTTACTTGTGGTCTCATAGTTGTAGCCATATTGTTAATTTGGGATAGAAACAAGCACAACTACTACCAAGATACTAGATTGAGATGAAAATAACACCAAATATGAAGATGTTGAAGTTACACTCACCATAGTGCTTGTCAAAAAGAACTTACCAAAGAAATAAGTATGCTTACTAACTTCGAGATGAGTTCCTGGTGAGAGAGTAGTCTCATTTCGAGAAAATATGTCAAAGTTTATTAAAGCTCAGAACTAGACCTTGTGAGGGAATCAAAACCACGAGATCTGCTTGTGTAAATTCCCCTATGGAGTCATCCCTGTATCACATGGATTTTCCAGGTGAGTTAGAAAAAATAAAGCAATTAAAGTAAAAACTCATCGATGCCGTTGTTACCAAGGCTTGAGTTCCCTGGCAATGACGTCAATTCGTTGGCACACTTTTTCACCCTCCAATCAGATCTGATATAAATGTAATCAACGATGGAAAAGTGGCTAATTCATGGAGACAATTCCCCAATAGTAACATGAAAACCTCCTCTCTGTTCAGGCTGGTGGGTTCCAACCTCAGGGGGGAGTCCCTAGGTACATCCCTGCTGATTTGGATATGATTTTCTACAAAAGAAACACAAAAACAATAGCCAATTTTTCTTGGACAACATTTAAAACCACCCAAGACGTTAGGAAATTGATAGTTTAAATCACTTAGAAGGATACCTATAGTGTTAGCATGAGAAAGATGAAATAAAGAGGAAATAATACCACTTAAAAGACCGAGATTAATCACAATAAATGGACATGAGATACTAATTCAATGCACAAAGTAAGGACACAATACCGACAAGAATGAAAGATTGATACAAGCACAACACTTCTTTATTAATGGTTTGCAAGAGGGATTATTACACCATAGTAGACAAGCAAAAACCCGATACAATGGTTATCCTTGCACAAAGAGAGAGTAGCTATACTAGAAGAAGAATTAAGAAGAGATATAGAAAATATGTATGCTACTGCTGCAAATATCCGACCAATAATCCATGTAGAGACCTCCAATATTTAGTTATAGGGGCACCCTTTTCCAAGTCAATGAATGAGGGTGCATAGGAGGGAGTAAAGAGGAGTGTATGTGCATGAGATAGTGGGAAACATGAAGACACATGTGCACAAGCTAAAAGGAGTAATATAGGGATTTATCTCCCATGCGTGGGAGTGAAGGAGGAGTGAGAAGTGCATGTTAAGTGAAGAAAGAGATAAGTATGCCCTATAATTTAGGGAAGATGGCGCATGAGGAGTGAGGAATGGGAGAATAGGGAGGAATATGAGGTAGATAGTGGCTAAAGTGGGAGTGAGGAAAATGAATGCATGGAATGAGAAAAATGAATAAGTAAGGGAAACATAAAATTTAGGTAAGGGAAAATAGGTAGTTGCATCATAAAATTTAGGGAGGAGCACACACATGTGTGAGGAAGCATGAGGAAAATGCATGTGCATGAGAAGGTGAGGCTGTAGAGGATTTTAGGAATATTGATGCACTGGAAACAAAGAAGGAGAGAGGGAGAAGTGGCACATCGAGAATAGGAGGTGGAGTGTGTTACACCTCAATATTGCTCACTTCGATAAGTGTCGTAAGTGTCGCTTTTTGTCTTAGAGTAGGGTCTAGCTCTTTGAGGCAATCTACCTGTCTGCAGGGAGATTTTCCTACAACAGAGTGAAGTACAAGAGTGCGCCACACATGTGGGAGTGTGAGAGGATCTGAGGGCGCACTTCAGGATGTAGAGGGAGGAAATAGGAAGGGGAATCATGCACTTGAGGGTTTATAGAGGAGCTAAATGCATGGAGGAAGGAATTAGGAACTAAATGCATGTTTAAATGCTAAATTTAGCCAAGATATGGATGAGTTATCCAAAAAGGGAGAATGTGCCCTATTTTTTATGGATTTAGTGTTTAAGAGAAATTAAAGGGGAATTAATGAAATTAATTTTCATGGAAAGTGAGTTAATGATGAGTGAGAGGAAACTCGATGATTGATTTAAGCCTTGATTGGCTTAATCATGCCCATGAGAGTGCCACCTCATCCACATGCCCCCTTTAATTAATTAATTCTTCACTTTAATTCTTTTACCTTGGAAAGTGCACCCCCTCATTAAATGATTCCAATTAGATGCCACATGTCACACTGAATCACCACCACATGTCCAAATTTAAACCTGCCACTTGTCACATTTGGAGGCGACCACCCCTGTTATAAATAGAAAATGCTAAAAATAGGGTCTGGTTCCTAAAAATTAGGAAACTGTCAAAAAAATATTGGATGACTAGGAGAACATTGCCATGTGTCACATGTCTAAGAATAGACTAAAAACAAAATTTCCTTGTATGTCAATGATATCATACTCATCGAATTCAATTTTCCATGAGGATTCCAAATATTCAATCATAATTGACATGTGAGCCCAAATGCTCTACCTGCTAAAAATACAAATTGCTGACAAGTCAACCTGGAAAAGGTCCAAAAGACTCAGAATGTCTCAAGGATCAATACCACACAATTAGGATCCTGATCTGAGTCCTAGAGCTCAACCTGCTAAAAATATAAAGCACTCACATGTCACCTAGAAAAATGCCATCAAGCTCAGTATCATGCAAGGACGAACTATGTATGCTAAAAAATGTGATACGAGTCTCCGATCACTCTCTCCTAAAACGTAGGGTCACATGCTATATATTAAAATCTCTCTCAAATCCCTGTGAAATTGTGTTAACTTTAAATTTGAAACAAAAACAACCATACACCATTCATGCACTTGTCTATGATGGGAACCAACCTCTGGCTCACACAAGTGCTAAAACTTTGGGAAAATCTTTGAATGCTAGCCAAATAATGCATGCTGGCTCTTAACCCTCAAGATTTTCAAGGGTCAAAATCTAGGTGTTAACAAGGTGAAATATATTTGTGAGGGAATTCATTAGGAGAAGGCAAGGGAGATTTGTGCAACATCACCAAATCAAAGGTAAGTTTTGGTCATTTCCCTCCTTTTTTTTTTTTTTTAATTTGCAGATTTAAATCAAAATGAGATTTGGGTTTTGAAGATGCAATTTGGGTTTTAGATATGGAAGATGGGATTTATCAAAAAACCAAGAACAAAGTAGGCTTAGGGTATATATATTCCTCCCTTATTCTTCCTCTTCCTCTCTTCCTCTTATTCTCTCCTTCTTATACTTCATCTCTATCACTTCCTCTACCTCTTCCTTTCTTTCCACTCCCTCTCACTCTTCCTCTTCCCCACTTCCCCACTTCCCCTCCTCTTTTTCTTCCCCTCTCCTCTTGCAAGTTTCAAGCCTTTCCAAGTTAAGCATTGCATACAAACTATTAATTAAAGCATAAAGTAAACAATAGGACAAACACACACACACACACACACACACACATATTTACCTTGGAAACTTTTAATGAGGAAAACCAACAAAACTGAGCACAACACCTCTCTTCTTTATTATATTAAATTCATTTTTTTATTTCCAGAGGAGCATAAACAAGAGGTTGAAACTACATTAAACATCATAAAGTCCAAAAACACCAAGGGGTAAAAACCTAGAAATCCAAGAACCCTAACCCTAGGAGCTAAGGTGGCCGAGTGATTATAGGCCCCAGGGAGTCTAGTTGGTACATCAACTTCCCAAGGCCATAAATTTGTCATACGAACCCTTTTTGGGGTGTTCTTTAGTTCAATGGAAATATATCAGTAATATTTATAGGAAGGGAGGGTCCAAAATTGGGGAAACCTTTAGTTACTACCCTGATTGCATTGAAAACCACATAAACACTATTTAGGACCCAAAAAATGTGTCGAAAGTTCAGACCCAAAAATTGTTGTAAATATGATGATAGGGTTCATGATCGAATTGGATATGGTGGCCATATCAAATAACCACCAAGATAATCCTTCCTTATTATTCATATTTCTCTTCCTTCTTTTCCTTCTCTTGTTTTTCAACTCCTCCTTCCTCCTCTTCTTCTTCCCCTCCTTTTTCCTCCTCCTTTTCTTCCCCTTATTCTTCCTCTCCTTCATTCTTCTTCACTTTCTTCTTCCTATTTTTGCTTCTTCTCTTCTCTTTTGTTCTCTCCCCTTGATTCCTTGAGACTTGCAGAATACCCAAGGCTATCATTTTTTATATTGATGAGTTAAGTTTTGAATGAAATATTGTTGGACATAAATCTATATTGAACATATCTATGTGTGTTATGGATTGTGTTATTTGTATAAACTCTATTTTGATTATTTCACTTATGTTTTAATTGATTTTCACCAAGTCGCTAATTATGTACTTACATTGTTATAGATATAAGTTTGGGTGGATCTAAATATGGAGGTTATGAGGATGATTGTAGGAGAAAGGATAGGGAAAAATAAAAGGGGGGAAACAAGACGTAGTTGTAGACACCGATGATGAACAACAATGGTGAGCAGTGATACACTATCACTTATTTTATTTTATTCACGAGGATGAAATCATTATGGATGGAGAGCCCTTGAATCACCAAAAAAGTCTCTTATTTGCTACAACTAGAAATACACTACCATGAAAACATAACTTTCTATTTTCATGGTAGTGTGAGTCCATTCGTCAATTGAAATATGCCCTGAGGAATGGTTATGAAAGATGGTGAAATATTTACACCCCCATGCCCAAGGTAATTAATTATTAATTATGTTTTTATTTTGCAACTTATGTATAGTTCAAATTAATTATTCACTAATTGAAATAAATTATATTCTTCTAAATTGATGATGATGAGGGTAACTCGAAGGGATTAGAGGGTATTGACAACTATTTAACCTATATGTTTTTTATTACTTTTTAAAATGTTACAAATCGTTTAGTTTATTGAACTCATGCTCTTTTACTATGCTTTTATAGTGTGAGGATGAGGAGGTTTCAGAAGATAAGTGTTCTAAAAACAAGGTATTTCCACACAGGTCGAACAACTTAAGAAACTACTCACACAAATAGATCAAATATCTTTACACCAATGTATTATGTGGTTAAAACCATCAAAGAGGGAAACCGTCCATGGCCCCAACCAACACGACTACTTGAGGTGATATATTAATGCAAAATAAGAGAATTTTACATAAGAGTTTCTCACAATTGATCATTAGCAAAATGACCCTCTATGCTCTTTAAATAGAGATTATGGACCAATTGGGTGTTAAGACATCGATCAATATAGTTATTATTACCGAGGAGAATATGAACTACTGGATCACTTTATTTCTAGAATATATCGTTACCATCAAATTGCATAAATATAAATGCAAACAAATGCATGATAAGGAAACAAATTTAACCTAAAGACACATTAGACCAAGTTGTTCTTAACTAACTCCTACGTGTCTAAATATCCTAGCATCCCCCCTTGAGAACAACTTGGCATAGGATTGAAGTATTTACAAAGATGGCATGACAGGAGGAGGAATGAGGCATTAGAGCATATCCCCCTTTGATGACAACTTCTTGAAATCCTAACATAGATCAAAGTTTGGAAAAATTCACTTCTATAAGAGCCTATGTGAAATTATATTCAACTTGATCATTTGTAGGGAAAAACAACACTTTGAGAGTCTGATATTGAATAAGATTTATAATTAATTGCATGTGCAAGTCAATGTGTTTTCTGCATTGATGTTGAAATGTATCTTTGGCAAGATTGATAGAAATCTAATTGTCCCACTAGAGTGTGGTCAGATGTTGTTGTTGGAATCCAAAATTTGAAAGGATTTGTCAAAGCCACGAGAATTCTTGACTTGCATGAACTGCTTCTTGATAACTTTCTTCTGCTAAAGAAAGAATGACAACTTGTTGTTTCTTACAAGCGCAAGTGACAGGTTCAAAACCAAGACTGAAAACATAACTTGTAGTAGACTTTCGATCATCAGGGTCGTCAGCCTAATTAGAATCAATGAAACCAACCAACAAGGGAGTCCCCCTGAATTGTAATGTATCCCAAACTGAACTATACCCTAGATATACCATAGTATTGTTTTTGATACTTTCCAATGGCTCTCATGGGTTTTTTTCATTTACCAAGAAACAAGACCAACAACAAAGGAAATATCAGGATGGGTATGAGTCAATTACAAAATTCGGCAAACTAATTGACGATACAAAGTGGCATCTACTTTGGGTGTAGTATAAGTGGCAAAAAATTTGACTCTAGACTGAAAGAGAGAACGGGTTGGTTTACAATATTCCATATGAAAACAACAAAGAATGTCACATGCACACTTATATTGGGTAAGGGAAATTCCTTCCTTGGTTTGCAATACTTGGAGGCCAAGGCAATAGTGCAAATAATCTAAGTTTGTCATTTCTATTTTTTTCTTAAGGTTGGATTTCACATGGTTTAAAAGTTTGGGGTCACTACAAGTTATAATAAGGTCATCAACATATAGAACACGTATTATGAGAGGGTTACCTACTTTCTTGGTATAGACATTGGGTTCAGAATGACATCTAGAAAATCCAATGTCAAGAAGAAAGCTATCCATTTTAACATACCAAGAATGAGGAAATTTATTAATACCATAAAGAGATTTATTAAGGCAATAAACAAGGTTGGAGTCATTCTAAACATAGCCAAGAGGTTGTTCCATGCAAATTTATTCTTGCAGATCCCCATGCAAGAAGGTAGATTTAACATCCATTAGATGGAACTCCCATTTATGTGAGGCAAAAAGGGTTAGAACAAGGTGGATGGAATTTATTTTGGCTAGGGGGAAAAGGTTTCATTATAGTCACTAAGTCAATTCCTTCAACTTCATGAAATCCTTTGGAAACTAATGGGGGATTATGTCCTTCAACACTTCCATATGATGCATACTTAATTCTATACACCTATTTACATCTGACAAGTTTTCTTCCTTTCAAAAGAGGAACAAGATCCCAAGTATAATTCACCATTAAAGAATCATATTCTTCATTCATTATTGTGTCCCAATATCGATGGCCAAAATCTTCTGCAACTGTTTCAAGATCACGAGTCTCTAAAACTTGAACCAAAAGAGAGGAGTCTCGCTAGAACTATGAATGTGTACAATGCTAATCTGTAGGATCACTAAAAAAATAACCAACTACTTCTTGTGTTGTACAGACCCATCTAGGATGAAGTAGTGCTAGTGCAGGTTCATGTTCAATGGACCCAACTAGAGGAATGTGAGTAGCTAGAGGTGTATTTTCATCATCACTGCCATCATCTGAAGAAGAAACCGGAATAGGATCACTGACAAAAACATTGGGAAGCGAAGATGGCATAGACACCGAAGATGGTTCGCAAGTTGAAGATGGAACAAACACCAAATTAGGTTCATAGGTTGAAGATGGCACAAACACCAAATTAGGTTCACAAGCCGAGAGACCTTCATCCAGCTTAACATCTCTCCTATTGATAATTTCATTGGAATTAGGTTGAAACAATATATAACCTTTTACATCTTTAGAATATCCAACAAAAATGCATTTCTCACTTTTAGGCTATAATGATTTCCTTTTCCACAAGGAATGTGAGCCCATGCTTCACTACCAAACACATGTAAGTGGTTTACATTTAGTTTAATTTTACTCCATCCTTCTTTTGGTGTTATATTTTTTAAAGCCTTTGTAGGGGTGTGATTGATTATGTAATTGACACAATTAGTGGCTTCCACCCAAAAATGACGACTTTATACCTTAGATTTGATCATACAATTTACCATTTCCTTTCATGTGCACTTATTTCTCTTAGCAACACCATTTTTGTGTGGTGTATGTGGAAGAATATGTTTCATCTTAATACCCTTTGTAGTACAATAAGTTGTAAATTTGTTGTTAACATATTCACCTCCATTATCTGTTTTTCACTTCTATAGTTGATGTCCATATTGTTTTTCTACAAGGGTCTTGTAGGCCAAAAACATGTCAAAAAATTCACTCCTAAGTTTTAATTAATAAACCCAAGTGCATATGGAGAAGTCATCAATGAAAGTCAAGAATTATTTGGACCCAAAGAAAGACGAAGAAATAAGTAGACCACACAAATCACTATGAACAATCTAAAAGGGAGATGTGGCATGGCAAGAGGCGCACTTGTGAAAACTATCCTAATGATGTTTTCCAAGAACACAATTTACACAAACACCATCTTTGCAAGAAATGAGCAGAATACCAATCATGATATTTTGATTACATAACTGCTACAATAAGCAGTAGTTTAGATGACCAAATTACCCATTCCAAAGATTGCTCAAGTCATCACTATGAGTAGTAAAAACTAATGGAAAGATGATGACCCAAAGTTGTCAAATCTGCACAACTTGGTAATATCATCAACAATTTCAATTGCTAGGGCATTCTTAGGATCTTTCAAATCCTTGATTACAACTTGGTGAGGTGACAACTCTATTATTTTACCTTCAATTGAACAAGTGGCTTGATATACTAATAGAAGGTTACAGACGAGACTGGAACACATAATACATCATTTAAGTTATCATAATCTATTTGATCTGTTCCAAAACCTACAACACTAAGAGGTCTATCATCACCAATGAATATTTGTTTGGTGTTACATTCATTAAGAGAAGAAAAAATGGCTTTATCCTTAGACATATGATAAGATGCTCCATAATCAATAAGCCACTCATTAGAAGGAGTAGATGTTGCATTGAAGGAAAAAACTATAAGAAGAAAGTGCATGCCCATGAAAATAAGCGTTGGGAGAATAAGATTCAAGATTGATGTCATACTTCTTCATTGCTGCTTCTAAAGCCTCCATATTCTTAGAATGTTTAAACTCTAGATGACCATCTCTCCCACAAAAATTGCAATTTCTCTTAGTCTTCTTACTTTTTGATTTTGGTCCTTTATCACCATTGCGAGTATAAGATGGTAGAGAGGGTTTGGAACCCTTGTTTTGCTTGTTGTTGCAAGGATGTTGCTTCTTTGGATGCTTGTATTTATCCTTTTGCTGGGTCACTAAGGATTTGTTAGATGTATCTGCAATGTTGATCACTACAGGATGTAGGAGTTTATCTTGTTCTCTAATCAAAGAATCAAAAAAAGATTCAAGAGAGGGTGCTTTGTAAGTAGCCCCTAGAGCTTCTCTAGTGCAATGAAAAGTAGATACATAAATAGAATATGCACTACTAAGCATAGCAAGAATAACATATATACATCAGTCATCCTTCATTTCTATTTTATAGTCTTCAAGTAAAATTATGAGTGTTTTAAACTTAGGTATATAATCTTCACTGTAAGAGAAATCAATGGGTTTTAAAGAGATTATTTGGTTTTCAAGTTGGTGGGTTTGAATCTCATTGTGTTTACCAAATATGATTTCCAACTTTTCCTAAGCTTCATTTGGGTCATTAATTCCTTGAAGGTGAAACCTTAAATCACTAGAGATTGACATTTTGATTAATCCAACTGCTTCATCATTTTTATTATCCCATTTGGATTTCTTTGAGGCATCAATGGGGGTAGATTCTTTTCCCAAGGTAATTTGGTAAAGTCCTTTACTTTGTAGTACATCCTCCATGTATGATTTCTTCTTTGAGGCATCAATGGGGGTA
>CBVK0104106456.1:0-26689 GCA_900067695.1 Picea abies
GGGTGAGCGGGAAATAAGATGGAAAGTGGTATGTATGACGGGAATGGACAATGGATTTTCAGAAATCCCCCCAGTGGAAAATCAAAACCTATGGACATAAGCTTGCTAGGGAATCCTGTCATTCCCCCCAGACATGGTCAAATGGACAAGCATAAGATCCAAGCACCTGTTAGAAACAAAGGAATTAAATGCACATATTCAAAGGATTTGAGGATTAGAGTGACACATACCATGATACCCAGACTCATTACCTCATGGAGAAAGAACCATCTCTAATACAAGACCAAGCCAAAGGTGATGGATGTTGTTGTTGCTGCTCACAAAGTGGAGGCACTAAAAGGGAGGAAAAATGGGCCCTCCAGGGCCATGCTCAAGTTGATCTGGCTCTCGGTACTCCATGTCTAGGACCTATGGGCCTTGAGACATAATTTACTAGTTATACCTGAAAGTGGGGGATAAAAAGTTCCTCCACATGGGGTGCATACAATTAACATCCTTTTCTAAAGTATCTCTTCAACTGTAAGGATGGAATCTCCCTTATAGAGATGGGTCTTGGAACTCCTTTCACAGTGCTTTGTTTTCCACCTCTATCAAGACATGTAAATGTCTTGCTATGAAAATCTAGGACAACATGATGCTTGTCCAACCAATCCATTACAATTAGAATATCATAAGACCCCAATGGTATAATATTTAGATCAACATTAGTATTCACTCTGTTAAAACTTATGGAACAACATCTGACCATCTCATTGATCCTTCTTTTGGTTCCATTGGCTAGCTAAACCAAACTTGATTTTTCAATCTTACTTTTCTCCAAATGTAATCTATCCACTATTTTAGGATCAATGTAACAATAAATTTCTCATGAATTAATTAAAATAGCAACAGTAAGATTAATGATATTACCTTCCAGCTCGATAATATTGGATTGTTACTCTGCTTGTCAATCATCTAAGACTACATATATTCTTCACATGTCTTCTACTATTGTAGCCTCTTGGATGTTGTGCATGGTCTTAAATTTTTCTTTATTGTGAGGGAAATCCTTGTACAAGTGATCTTCTTTGCATCCCCAACATTAGATTGGTGGTCTTCCCCTTTTTCCCAAGGAGTCTTCTCTCTTGGATTCATCCTTAGCATACTGGTGGGGATGATTTTTATTTGGGCTATTTTTGTTGAAAGGAGGTTTGAATCCTTTTTTTCTCTGATAAAAATTCTCTTTCTTCTTATCCTTCCAAGATTTCTACAATGACTTTATGCCATTTCCTTTCTCATACAAATACTTAGCCTCCCTAATGGTCTCAGTAAAAGTATCAGGTTCTTCATATTGAATCTTCTCTTTATAAAAGGATGGAAGTCCACTTAAAAACCTATGTATTTTCACTTTATCATATTTTATAAGCCCCACATACTTTAGAAATCCTAGGAACTTCTTTTCATATTCTACCATGGTCGTGCTTCCCAGCCTGAGTTTAGAGAACTTTTGCATTTTCTTGTAATAGAAGTTCTTGGAGAGGTACTCCCTCTGAAAATATTTCTTGAATTCTTCCAAGGGATCCTACTATCATTAATGTCCTCAAATTTATTCAGTTGGTCCAACCACATAGCATATTTCCCATGTAAATGGTACGTGGCAATTCTGGATTCTAGGTTTGATGAGTAGTTCTGCAATTGAAAATACCTCATGATTCCAAGAAACTATGCTTTAGCATCATATTTCCTTTCTCTTTCACCATCAAAGGATGGTGGCTTAATCTTCCTCACCTCGCCTTGAAAACTATCCAATTGATGTCTTCATCTCTGGTTCTTAACAAGAGACACTTCTGAGTTTCTTATGGAATATTCCGATGCATAAAATTTCCTTGTTGAGTGAGGAGGTGAGTGATGTCTATGATTTCTTCTATCACTTCTTGAATAACCAACTCTTCTGTAGTTATCTCTTCTTTCATGATATCTTCCCTCTTCCTCTTGTTTTGAGTTTGATCCCTTCTTTGTTTGCCTCTGAAATTGATTTAAGATTTCAATAACTTGAGCATTTATATGATTTTGTTCTCTTATCAACCTCTCATTGTCTTATTTGTAGCTCTATACTTCTATTCTTATGATTCTCACAGTCTCTATCAATGTTTGTTGCTCCCCTCTTCCGTTGTGTCCATTTGATTTTGTCTTTGCATTACCAACACTGATATTTTGTCCTTTGGCCTCTTTATCATGACTGTAATCTCCCTCTCCTACTTCCATTTCTTGAATATAAACATTCATGGGTGTTGGCCATCCTCTAATGGCTTCAATATTCTCTGGATCCACTCCTATACCTTGTTATGAAATAACGTGTCCCAAATAATGGATCTGTTTTCGGTAAAAAGAACACTTAATAATCCTGACATACAACTGATGTTCCCTCAACACTTGCAATACCGATATTAGGTGATTTTCATGCTCTTCCTCTAACTTAGAATAGATAAGTATGTCGTCAATGAATACTATGAAAAACTTATCCAATTAATTTCTGAATATGCCTTTCATTAACCACATAAAGACAATTGGTGCATTGGAAAGTCCAAATGGCACCACTACAAATTCATAATGCCCATACCTCGTTCTAAGGGTTGTCTTATGTATGTCTTCTTCCTTCATTCTTACTTGATGGTATCCTGAAGTCAAGTCTATATTTTAAAATATCTTTGCCCCCCTTAGCTGATCAAATAGGTCATTAATTCTGGGTAGAGGATATTTTTTCTTCACAATGGCTTTATTAAGCCATCAAAAGTCAATACAAAGCCTCAATGGTCCATCCTTCTTTTTGACAAAGAGTACTGGAGCATTTGTAATTCTTTTAATTCTAGTGTACTCATTCTGTAAGGTGTTTTTGATATTGGAGCAAATCCTGGTACTAAATCAATGGAGAAATCTATCTCCCTCTTTGGTGGAAACCCTAGTATTTCTTGGAATACATCTTCAAACTCTTGCAATACTGAAAAATCTTTGAAGCTTGGCCCTTTTGTCTTTTCTGGATCCTCCACATGGGCTGCATACAATTGGCATCCTTTTTTGGAACATCTCTTCAACTATAAGGCTGCAATCTCCCTTATGTAAATCAGTCTTGGAACTCCTTTCACAGTGCTCTACTTTCCTTCTTCATCAAGACATGTAAATGTCTTGTTATGACAATCTAGGACAACATGATGCTTGTCTAATAAATCCATTCCAATTAGAATATCATAAGACCCCAATGGTATAATATTTAGATCAACATTAATATTCACACCATTAAGACTTATGGAACAACCTCTGACCATATCATGGATTCTCCTTTTTATGGAACAACCTCTGACCATATCATGGATTCTCCTTTTGGTTCTAGTGGCCAGCTAAACCAAACTTGATTTTTCAAGCTTACTTTTCCGCAAATGTAATCTGTCCACTATTTTAGGATCAATGTAACAATGAATTGTTCTTGAATCAATTAAAATAACAACATACTGATTAATGATCTTACCTTCCACCTCGATCATATTGGATCAGTATTCTGCTTTTCAATCATCTAAGGCTGCATATATTCTTCCCATGTTTTCAACTGTCATAGCCTATTGGATGTTGTGTGTGGTCTTCACTTTGTCTTTTTTGTGAGGGAAATCCTTGTACAAGTGATCTTCTTTGCATTCCCAACATTGGATTGGTGGTCTTCCCCTTTTTCCCAAGGAGTCTTCTCTCTTGGATTCATCCTTAGCATTCTGGTCTGGCTGATTTTAATACAGGCTATTTCTATTGAAAGGAGGTTTAAAGCCCTTCCTCCTCTGATCATATTTCTCCTTCTTCTTATTCTTTCAATATTTCTGCAAAGACACTTTGTCCTTTCCTTTCTCATATAGGTACTTATCCTTCTTAATGGTCTCAGTCAAGGTCCTGGGCTCATCATATTGAATCTTCTCTTTATAAAATTGAAGGAAGTCCACTCAAAAACCTCTGTATTTTCACCTTCTCATCTTTTATAAACCCCACATAATACTTTAGTAGTCCCAATAACTTCTTTTCATACTCTGCCATGGTCATGCTTCCCAGCCTGAGTTCAAAGAACTCTTGCATTTTCTTGTCATAGAAGTGTTCTGAAAGGTACTCCTTTTGAAAATATTTCTTGAATTTATTCCAAGTGATCCTGCTCTCATTTATGTGCTCAACTTTCTTAAGTTGATCCCACCAGATAACAAATTTTCCATGTAGATGGTAAGTGGAAATTATGGCTTCTAGTTCAATAGTTATGCAATTGAAAATACCTCCTGAGTCCAAGCAACCATGCTTCAACATAATCTTCCCTTTCTCTTTCACCATCAAATGATGATGGATTAAGCTTCCTCAACTCTCCCTGCAAACTGTCCAATTCATGTCCTCCTCTTTGGTTCCTAACAAGAGACACCTATGGAATACTTATGGAACCTTTAGATGCATAAAATTTCCTTGCTGGGTAAGGAGGTGAGTGATGTCTATGAGTTCTACTAGCACTTTTTGAATAAACAGATCTTCTGTAGTTATCTCTTCCTTCATGATATATGCCCTCTTCCTCTCGTCTTGAGTTTGATCCATTCTTTGTATGCCTATGTAACTGATTTAAGCTTTGCATCACCTGAGCATTTAATTGATTTTGTTCTCTTGTCATCCTCTCATTGTCTTCTTCGTAGCTTTATACTTCTATCATCAGGCTTCTCACAGTCTCTAATAATGTTTCTTTCTCCCCTCTGCCCTGGTGTCCATTGGATTCTGTCTCTACATTACCAACACTGATATTTTGTCCTTTGGCCTCTTTATCATGACTGTAATCTCCCTCTCCTACTTCCATTTCTTGAATATGAATTCTTATACTGAACTAATATTTTTATACCTCCTAATTCTGCAAAATGTGGAAGCAACCATTTTTGTTAGAAAAATGCATATCATAAAAATTTGTCAATTAATGTTGCAAGTCTTTTTTTTTAATGAAGGAAATATATCATAATTCTCCAAATTATAACAATTCAATGTTATTATCCTCTGAATCATATTCTCAATGACTATTCTCGTTCCCAAATTCGATCTTTGAGCTAAAAATTATGGCTTCCTGGAAAATTCACTTTCACCCTTTTTGTGCAAAAACAATCTTGTAGCGGAAATGGAATGGTTGTGTGCCAATATTGTCAAATTATTCCACATCCCATTCAAATAGGTATAAAATTCAAATTCTGCACAAGTGCTTCCTTCTATCCACCTTCCTTTTGACTACAAATCGAAACCATAATATTATCTACTTTGAGCGATGTTCCTTTATCTCTTTCTTCTTTATTCTCTACGCATGACCTCATTCAAAAAGGTCTACAGTCTTGTTTATTTCTAGCCCCTTGGCACCTCTAATAAACCCCTTTACCTTATCCCGACACTGACACTTGGAACCAATCACTACAGACTTCAGCCTTCAACTATTCTCCCTTTTCGATCTTCCAACCTTACCAGAGTAAACTTTGTTGAAGTACTTATATCCTTTCCATTAGTAGATTGGACGTTTGAGATTTAATCTCTCATGGCATGGATGATCTTGGCTTCTCTAGCGACTTCACTGAAAATAATTATCACAACTTAACCCAGTGTTGATATGGATGGTCCATATTTATTGTAGGACTTTGATGCTTTGGGACTCCAAGAAAATACAACTCTCAAGTCGTTCAACTTCCCCAGAGTTATACCTGCTGAAGTGGTCATAAACTGATGATGACCACTTACCATCGGTTAACACCTACCCTTACACTATCCTTCCACCAGGTTAATCCAATGGATATGACTTAACGAGATGGATGGTACTTATTCATTTCAAGACTTCGACGCTCTGGGACTTTGGGATAATACAACTCTCGATTCGTTCAACTTCCCCAGAGTTATACCTGCCGAAGTGGTCATAACGTGATGATGAACACTTACCATTGATTAACACCACCCCTTATGTTATCCAAATTCCACTAAGTTAATCCAATGGCTATGAATTAACGAGATGGATGGTCCTTATTCATTTCAGGACTTCGACACTCCAGGACTCTAGGATATTACAACTCCCGAGTCCCCCGGAGTGATACCTGTAAAAGTTCTTATGTTATCCTTCCACTACTTTATCTAACAATTGAGAAAAGTCCCGAAGGAATCTTAGATCGATGGTCTACATGAATTCACAAATTTATCCTTCAATGCTCTCACTGGTAGAGATGTTGAACATTCCTGGAGGCCATAATCTCGGAGATGACATAACATGTCAATGTCACCTATGGTGACATGTACCCTTGGTATGTGTGCCATGTCTCACCCATAATGGACAAGTTGAGGTCCAAAAGGCAATGAATTCATATGACACATTTCCCCACACGACACCCCTTCCATGTGGCATAAGACATGTCATCAACCAAGTGGATGATCCACATTTCTCTGCCCCAGATCTGACGGCCTGTGTGATTTCTTGGACTGGCGCTTCTCACTTCATGGCTTTGGCATATCGCAACTTCGACATTTTGTGGCTTTTCCTAGTCTCCAATAATCATTGAAGTGGTGAAGTTCTGAAGTCTCGAAACTTCATTATCCTTCCACTCCACATCTACGACTCGCATTACTCCCAAACTTCCTATCATATTAGATGACCAGAGGGAATTCTTGATTTCATCCTTTAGGATTTCTAGGACTCAAACTTATTTACATCCGAAGGGTCAACGCTGGATGACCACAATAAAAGGTTGATTTTTCACCCAATCTTCCTATTGAATTGGACAGCTAGCGGGGATTTCATGACTTTGGATTTTCATGATTCTACCTTGTCTCCAATAATATTTGAAGTCATGAAGTTCCATATTTTTCTATCTCTCTCTTGGATTTGATCAATGGTTTATGATCGATCCATTCGATCTAACAGTTGGTACTCACTCTCTCCCGATCTTTGGCTTCAGCTCTATATAACGATCCTTGATTACGTGATTCTCAATATATCAATCTAGAGCTCCTTGATTCAACTATTGTGACTGCTCCATAAATTCAAAAGGGAACGGTAGAGATTCTACGATCCTTTACAAAGGATATTTGTCGGCACGGTGCTCTATCTTTTGCGTGATCTTTGCAACACTATCTCTCTTGAGCTTTAACATTTCAAGGACATATTGATTCTTAACCATAATGCCATGTCCAACAGTTTCGGCCCATACCAATCTGGTGTTTCAAAAAAAATCTCTGATACCAATCTGTAACATACCTAGCCACCCACAGGCTGGGCACACTATTTAAAAACCTGTTTATGAACTAATTTTGAATTCTAATAAATTTTTAATTAATTAAGAGGCATAAAATATTCACATGCAGAGATCAAGATTCAAGCTATAGTATAAGGAATGTTTAAATATGTCATGCATAAAAATAACCATCAATCAGGCACATAAAAAATGCACATCTCATATATATTAATCACTACACACTGGAAATAAATGTATAAGCAGAGAAACACATGGGAGAGATCACTTATCTTTAATGAAATGAACCACCAACTGACTATAGACCAAGGACGTTAAACCCAACTGTAGACACTATTGTTCCAAGTCCCGACAACAATGTCACCCCCAAGCCAGGGCTATGAATCCATGAGGATGGTTCAAGAGTGTCGCTCAGCTTCCCAAACCAGTCAACACTCAAGCTCTCACAAGATTCTCAACACCCAAAGAAATCAAAATCACACCAGATCTATTCTGTCGAGCCTGCACAACCCAAGAGAATGGAACACATTCTCTTCCACATAGTCCCTTAGGTTGTCCACCTCCTTCTAGGGCTCCAGTGCATCTGGTCGAGACTCTCCATGCTGGGACTCTCAGGATTCACAGTTGTGGGAAAAAATTAACACATGCCAAGGCATCTGAGACATGCATGCCTTAATTCATGGCTGGAATACACTAGGAGTCATTACTGCCAAAAAAACCATGGCTCCTCCCCACAATTCGTTTTTATTTCCCAAGCCGAGATCAAAATGAATGAGTAATGAAGAGTCAGTGAAAGAAAAAATGGAGAGAGAATAGAATGAATAATGTGAACAATGAAAAATGAAAAGTGAGTGAGTGAGTGAACCCCCCAAACAGACCAAAAAATGGGTTTATGTATTTCTTGGAATTAAAGAACCACATGGCCTTCCCCAAGAATCTCATGTAGCTAATATTCTCCATTAAAATAAAAATGGGTAAATAGAAATATAACTTCAAGCCCCCTCTCTTGTGGAATCATAGCCCCCTATAACTCTTGTCCTTGTCCATCTAGCAGCTACTGATGTATTTATTATTAATAATGATCAAAACATTACATATCCTAGGCACACTAGCCTTTTAAAATTGTTCGGGCACTCTGGCCTTTCATAAATTAAGAAAATACATTATTTAATTTGGGGATCCAAACCAAGGTATTACAGTTTGTGATGGAGTATAAGAGGAGTTTGGACAATTCATATATGGTGGATTATGTTGACATGGAGGAGAGATGTGAATAAGTTGGTAGAGTTAGTGATTGTTCTACAACAAAGGTAAGTGAGGATGTATTTTTCGAAGTGAGGGGATTCAATGTGTCTGACACTTCCTTTGGTGAAATTTGGAATAACACCTATGTAGGATTTAGTCTCAATGAATTGATGAGTAAGAGTGTTCAAGTAGAGACTGTTGTAAACAATATTAGGGTTTCTAGTTCCTTTTTAACAATATGAGGGAGGTTAGTGTTGTATAGTAGAATGAGGTTGGTGATGATGGTTTTTTATATGGAAAACTAGACCTGGGATGTTTATCTACTTGTAGGAATTCCATTGAAATGGATCCTATATTTGGAGGGGTGAATATTCATAGAAAGTAGAGAAGGGTACTTTGGAAGGACGAGGGAGTTGTTAGGATGGTGGTTGGATATGATATCCATGTGAATAATATCCTAGCTTACTTGAAAAACAATTAGTCTGAAAATTTTAGGGGAGACAAATGGTGAGGGATACCTTGAATGACTAGTTACAATCCAAATGGGCACTACTAATTGGATATGGTACATATTTCCATTTACTTGTTGAGGGTTGGATCAATTTTGTGTTTAGCTCAAAGGTAGGTGTTGAAGTGATTCTTAAAATATCATATATTTTTTGACACTTCCACCATGGTGCCCATGTTTTCATTCCATATTGGTGGTGGTTTGGTTATCCTCATATGTGTCAAATTCCTAGGGCTCTCAATGGAGTTATGGATTGATGGGTTTTTTTATTTATTGGGGCATCGACTCGATAGGAGTATTTGGTCGAAAAATCATACAAAATTGATTGAAGGTAGTTGTTTTCTAGATCTTTGGTGGAAATCAATACTTCAGAAGGTCTATTTGAGAGTTTGGATACAATTTTTGGTGAGAGGGTTTATACACAAAAATTGGATTATTCAAAAGTGTTGTTAATATGTATTTGTTTTCATCGATACATTCCTTTTATATAGGACCTCTCATGTTTCTTTAGGAGGTTTGTTTGGAGGAATAAGTCGACTTCAAATTTTGAGGATCTGATGACAAAGGCATTAGGAAATGAGCCTATGGATGGGGTTTAATCAAAGAAGGGTGTAAAGTATATTGTATCCTCTAGGGTGGAGGACTATGGATTGGAAAAGGTATTCTATGTTCATCAAAAGATAGGGGATCAACTTTGATAGATGTCACTGACACCTAAATATTTGGGTCTCAATTTATCAGTTCATAATTTGTTGAGCCAATAATTGGTTGGTGTTGCAACTAGTGGTGCTGATGGGGAATGTAGACCAGAAGGGAATGAGGATATGGTAGCATAGAATTATCTTCCAAATATAAATTCTTTGGGTAAGTTCATAGATTCATATGATATTCCATCCCTTATGTATATTATTGTTTTTGGGGAAACCCAACCAATTCAAGCTAAGGGTCCTAAATCTCTTCAAGACTACTCAAAGAGAAACAATAAGGGTGATTTTAAGCAGTTTTATTGTGATACAGGGTTGGTTTAATTTGATGGTTTAATCACATCTCCACAACATATGCCTTCATAATCAAGGGAATTTTCTTTAGTGGGTTCTTGGTCTCAACTCCATTATTGTAACAAATGAACAAGTGTACGCTATGTATCAAGGATGATAGGGTTTTGGACCATTCCCCATTTTTCTTACAATTGGAAAAAAATATCCAAAACCTAGGGAGTACCTTCAAATTTAACTTGAATAGGAGGAATAATTCCAAGAGATTGGAAATTAGAATTGAAGTGTTACAACTAAAATTGTAGGAGTTTTACAAGTGAACAATTTATTGTTTCATTAAAACATATTAAAGAAAAGGTTATTTCTTGGGTAGGTGAAAGACAGAGGAATAGAGACAAAATTCTAAAGGATACTAAATTTGAGATAAGCGATATTTCTAGGAATAATACAGCTGGAATTTTTTTGGGATCTTAACTAGGATAGAATAAAAGAAAAGGAAATTTTTAGAAGATAGAGATGATTAATGGAGATGAAAAGGTAGGGCTACTTGGCTAGAGTTTGGGGATGCAAATACAATTTTTTTTTTATAAATTTTCTAACCATTAGAAAAACACTAATACCAATTTGGAGATGACAAATGATGAAGGGGTTGTTGTTAGGAATTTCAAGGACTTGTAGATTTAGGTGTGAAACATTTTGGTAATATCTAGAAAGAGACAACATGAATCCGTATTGGAAAGATTATCAATTTTTCTTCATACTTTCCTCAAATGGTGAAATAAGACGATAACAATGATACACATGAGGATATATCTAAGGATGATTTGATGTAGGAGCATTTTTCCTCCAAAATAACCTTGTTTGACTAGACCTAGAGGGTATTTGAATTACTATGGGAGTTGGTTCCCCAAGATGAAATTATTGTAATTTTTATGTTTTATTAGAATCTAGAAGAATTGAATAGGATAGACCTTGTTGAGTTGAGATTGATTAATATTTAATCGAATCGGCCTTGTTTAAGCATATCTTGAGATTTTGTAATATTTAGAGAGATCTTAAGGTGAGCTATAGTTATCTTAAGGAATTTATTGATCTGAGAGATCCTAGGGATTGATAGTTGAAGGATTTTGGGATATGAACCAAATTATGGTTTCAGAATCCTTTGTAGTTAAATTTGTAAGCCTATGGGTAGTAGAGGGGCATAGATAGATATAGAGAGAGGTGTGAGTGTGTAAGAGGCCAAGTGTGGCTAGTAGACCAAATAGAGTCCAATTAATTGTAAATCAAACCAAGAGAAGGAGTGGAGGCTTTATGTAAACTGTGTACATATTCATTGATATAATTTTGTGTGTTTATTGACATCTATGAGCATCATAAGACCATTTTTTGAGTTATCAAGTCCATATTGGACCCTCTGTGAGTTAAAATGTTCTCTAACTAGTGTTTTTGTAGGTTTGGGTCGAATCTTGGTAGTAAACCCTCACATAAGAGAAACTGATAGAAATCAATCATCGAAGAGAACGATGCCACTGAGGAGAGATTGGGTTGTTCAAGTTCGTAGTGAATTGGAGAAGAATTCAAGAATGAAAAGAGTGTAAGTTTCTACTCTGTATGCAAGTGAATCAAGGGTTGAATCCCTTCGAATAATAGAAGCTAAATGCCTTTGTGGATGAGGAGGAACATGCATTGTTAGATCAAGAGAATGAATTGATCGTAGTTGCATGGGATTGGAAGAAGAATCAGAGAAATTTAGTGTATTATAAAGAAGCTGCGGAAATTAGAAACCAACAATTGAGATTAGATATGAGAGAGAGATTCACCAAATCGACGACTCATATCGGTCATCCATTAGACCCTGAGAAGGAGGTGTTGCATGTGTTTTCAAAGTCCTTTTATGAGAGTCTCTTGTCAAACTCATAATAGAGTACTCCGATGTGGAATCTAAGCCTTTCATCAAAGTAGATTATAGAGGGATATCTACCATCCATCAAAACCGTCATTGGAGTTGTCATATAACCATTCTGACACAACTCAAATCTACATTTTTCATCGCCAAGGAGGAATCAATGGCCATGATCTATCATAGATTGGACCTCTTGGAAGAGAATCTAGAGCAGGATTCTGACACATCTGAGCCTTAAATATGACCATCAGAGTATATTAAGTCTGACCACGTGGATGAATTTCGTCCGTCCATTTTGAGAAGTGATCAACGGTAAGGATTGAATGATAAAAAACTCTGATAAGAAATCAACAAGGGAGATCTATCCGAAGTGAACCAAATCGACGGTTCTGAGAAAAGACTTGTGGTAGCATGCTATTGGAGACGAGGTTTTAATGTGGGGTCCATTATTGTTGGATCGAAATAATTGAAGTTGTTTGTTTTCTTCTGGAGGAGAATGTCGACAACAACACATTAATCACCAAGTCACAGAACCTGGTCCTATGGAGAGTTACTGCTAGCATATCAGAGCTGAGACTATTTTCAGGGCTAATATATTGTCGAAGTTCACCAAGCGAGAATTCAATGATGACGATGATTATCCCAACACTTGATCGTAGGCAAGGTTATATGGAAGGTGGGTGCTCGACAAGATGCCACATCTAAGAGAATAGGAACCAATGATAAACGATTTGATGCTTGGGGTTGAACACATGGTTATAACGCATGGTCGCATTGAAGCAGGAAAGGATTAGAATTAGGAGGTTAAATGATTGGGAGCTCAAAGGTAAGTTAGCACTGAGAGGAAGAGTTCTGAAGGCCATGCTCTGTCATCTATTTAATTGGTGACTGGTGTATGAAAATAATGGTTTGGAAATCTTCTATAGAAGGATTGGGTCACAAGATGAATTGGACTAGAATAGATGAAATCTGGTTAATATTTAATTATGATTGCAGGTACCAACAAAAGGAGAAGGAATGGTGGCATCCATTGACAACCAATAGAGTTTTGACAGAGAGAAAGTGAAGGATCTTGTCAAAGAACAACCTTGAAACAAGGGATGTCGCAAATGATTTCAGCTAAGGATTGGAAGTGAGGAGAACAATAGAAGTTCTCATAGGAGTATGAGTAGGTGTAGAGAAAAATAAGGGAATAGGAGTGCTCATAAGGTTCCAATGGAGTGAGCCAGTGATACCAAAAGGCCAAAGATAAAGAGGAGGCTTGGTGAGGTATTGAGTGGAAAGTAGAGGAGACTTGTTATAGAGGCTTGATGAAACTCACACTGGACTAGGAGAAGTTCACAGAAGGAGGATATGCAGATGACTATTGATGGTCATGTCAAAGTTTAAGAGAAGAGCCACAACAAGAGGAAAGAGAATGCCAAAGCAGTTGGCAGAAAGAAGATGAGTCAAGAAGAATTTGACAGAGAATTTGTTGAGGTAAAGGAGAGACTCAATATAATTATGAGGTTGTTATGGAAAAGTGAGGAAAAATAAAGATGGGATTTGAATGTGAAGAAGAAAGTCAAGTTTCTTGTAATGCAATTGTTTTCTAGGAAGCTAAGGAAAAACTTTAGGAGCTTGAAGCACAGGTTGACTTCTTGGATGAAAGAAGAGAAACTCAGAGTAGTTGAGTTCAAACAGAGGCCAATGACTGAAGACGAAGTTCACTACTGTGAACCAGAACAAGGATTGTTCCTTGATGAAGATAATGGTGAATATGTTGAGGAGAGACCAGTTAAGAGTCTCACAGACTGTTTGGATATTGAATATCATCATGAGGATGTGATGACAAAAATATCAAATGAGTCTAAAGAGATTTATTTTTTAAAAATATGACAATTTGTGTATGGTTTTAGGTTTTGCAGATGATGACAATGGACATTAACTTGGAGCTATCCTGAAGATGGAGGATGGAGTGTATTTTCAAAACATTGAGAAAAGACAGGTCTCGAATTTTCACCAGAAGGAAGATGAAGTAACATCATCACATAAAGGTTATGCAGGTATAGAAGATGGAGAATTGCCTCATGAAGGCATACTTAAAGAAATTCCAATGAATTGAATGGATGACAGTCTTATGTAAGGAGATGGATATACACACCCTTAGGAAGAGATGGAAATATTAGAGGATTGGATAGCAATGGATACAGGTGATGAATATCACATTGAATTTACAAATGCAATTCAATTTAATTTTATTGATTTTCATGATGAATTGAAATTCTTAGAGAAGAAGATAATAGATCAAAAAGTGCATATTCACTATGAAAAATTAGAATTGAAAGGAGAAAGAGTTTTATTGAAATACATCAAGGTGGATAAATTTGGAAGGTATGATCAATATATTATAAAGGAAGTATTCAAAAAAGAATTGAATAAGAATGTTATAACTCTTATGCATGAGCGAGAGGCGAAACAACGAGTGGAAAGAAACAATAGTAAATTTCAGCGAAGGAGTAGTAGCATGTACCAGCAAGAAGATAGAATGTACATGGACATTGATGAGATGCAGATGTTGATGGTGAAGATACATAATAAGGGGTGTACTGAAGTAAGAAAGATGGTAAGCAATAGAGTTTAGTTGATTTTGCAGGGTTGTATCAACAAGGCAACTGGGGTACTACAAAACCAAGTATGGGATCCTGGAATGTTTCTCACATAAAAAATGAAACAAGATAGAGCAGTAAATGAGCAATGAAAACATAGATGGAGGAATGAAAAGTTGTAGAAAAAGTATGGGATCCAAGAGGACTTCAACAAGTGAAGACTCATGATCATGAGATCATGAATGATTTTAAACCTGGGAGTCTGATGTAGCAACATTTTGCCTCCAGAACAACCTTTTTTTACTAGACCTAGGGGGTATTTGAATTACTAAAGAAGTGGGTTCCCTAATTTGAAATTATTGTAATTTTTATGTTTTATTGGAATCTCGAAGAATGCCTTAGGATAGAGGTTTTTGAGTTGAGATTGATTAATACATAATCAAATATGCATTTTTTAAGCATATGTCGAGATTTTGTAATATTTAGAGAGATATTAAGGTGAGTTGTAGATATCTTGAGGAATTTGGGGATTTGAGAGATCTTAGGGATTGACAGTTGAAGGATTTTAGAATTTGAACCAAATTTTGGTTTTAGAATCCTTTGTAATTAAATTTGCAAGCCTTTGGATAGTAGAGGGGCATAAGAAGAGACATAGAGAGGTGTGAGTGTGTAAGAGGCCAAGTGTAGCCAACAGACTGAATAGAGGCCAATTAAATGTAAATCATGCCAAGAGAAGGTGAGGAGGGCTTGTGGAAACTGTGTATAGATTCATTAATAGAATTATATTTGTTTATTGGAATATTTGATTATCATCACACCATGTGTTGAGTTATTAAGTCCATATTGGACCCTCTATACATTAAATTGTTCTCTAACCAATGTTTTTGCAGGTTCAGATCGAATCGCGAGAGTAAACCCTTGCATAAGAGAAACTGATCAAAATCAATCTTCGATCGTTGAAGAGATTTATGTCTCCAAGGAGAGAATGGATCGGTCGAGTTCGTAGTGAATTGGAGCATAATCAAGAATGAACATAGTCAAAATTTCTACTCTGTACATAGGTGAATCGAGAGTCAAATCCCTTAGAAGAATAGAAGATAAATCCATTTGTGGATGAGGAGGAATAATGGATGTCCGATCAAGAGAAAGAATTAATCATAATTGTAGGGGATTGAAAGAAGAATAAGAGAAATTCAGTGTAATCTAAAGAAGCTGCATAAATTAGAAACCAATGGTTGAATTTAGATATGAGAGAGAGCTTCACCAAATTGATGATTCGTATTGGTCATCCATTAGACCCCGAGAAGGAGGTGTTCCATGTGTTTTTGGAGTCCTTTTATTGGAGTCTCTTGTCAAACTCCAAATACATTATTCTGATGTGAAATTTGATCCATTCGTTAGAGTAGATTATAGAGGAATATCTACCATCCATTGGAATCATCATCAGATCTATCACATAACCATTCTGACACATCTCAAATCTACATAGTTCATCACCAAGGAGGAAACAACAACCATGCTCTATCATAGATTGGACCACTTGGAAGAGCATTTAGAATAGGAATCTGACACATCTAATCCTTAACTGAAACCACTAAAGTATATTAACTCCGACCGCGTAGATGAATTCTGACTATCCATTTTGAGAAACGATCAACGACTAGGATCAAATGATAAAAAACTTTGACAAGAAATAAACGACAAAAATCTGTCTAAGGTGAACCATATCGATGGTTCTGAGAGAAGACTCGTGGTAGTACGCTATTGGAGCGAAGGTTTTAATGTGGGGTCAAATATTTTTGGATCAGAACAATTGAAGCTATGTATTTGCTTCGAAAGGAAAGCACCGACAATGACGTGTTAAGCATCGGGTCATACTGCCTAGTCCTATGGAGAGTTAGTGCCAACATACAGGACACAAAAATGTTTTCACTCTATTAAACAGAAAAGTATGCTTGTCATAGTGTTAAAAATATATCTTTCTAAGGCATATGGTAGGACCTATTGGTTATACTTAAGGCTTTTTCTCATACAAAATGGTTTGAAACTGGATGTTGTCAATTGGATAATGAGTTTCATTTCCCTTGTTTCATTTAATGTACTTAATAATTTTCCACTCTGATGAGAAGACCAAGACAAGGGCGTCCTTTGTCTCCATGTTTATTCTTACTAGTGGTTGAGGGGATTAGTAGGGACATTGAAGAAGACAAAAGAAAAAGAGTTATTAAAGGGATTAGGATTGGAGGAGAAGAACACTTTACTCATATTTTATTTACAAATGATGTATTATTTTTTACTAATGGTTCTTTGGTTGAAGGGAAAAATATGGAACCGATTGAAGGGAAAAATATGGAACCGATTCTTCATTTCTATTGCAAGGCTACAAGAATGGGAATTAATTTACACAAATCTACAATTAGTTTCAATAATATAAATGAAGAGATAGAGGGTTTCGTAAGGAAACTATTCCCATACATAAATTTGGATTTAGATGTCAGGATTAAATAATAAGGATTCATTCTAAAATCAAATAGTTGTAACAAACACGTCTAACATTAGCTTATTAGAAAAATTGAGAAAAAAATACCCTTCTTGTGTAAAAGGTGGTTGTCTGGGGGTGGAAAATTACCTTTAGTTGAGGCTCTATCCGAGGAAATTATTATGTATCAATACTCATTGATGATCATTCCCAAATGGGTTATTGGGATGATAAGGAAAACTTGTTTTAATTTCTTCTAGAAAGCGAACTTAGATCAAGGAGTTTATCATCCTGTTAAATGGAAAACTCTTTCTTAGCAAAGTGTGAAGGGGTTTGGGGCCTTAAATACATTCACCTATTTCAAAATTATCTAGTTGGAAAAAGTCTTTGAAATCTTATGAAGAGAGAAAGTATGTGGAAAACATTAACTATGCAAAAATAGTTAATTCTATGATTAATGTTGGTTTGGATTAGGAGTGATAAACACATTACTAAGAATGTCTCTAATAACTAAAAAACCATGGTTTTATCTTTCCCCATCATTGGTAAATTTCTATCCAATAATGTAAGTAATGAAAGGGTTATATGTATTAGAGATGCCATATTAGGATATGGGAATGATATATTTCTTCCATGAGAGATGACTAAAATTTTACATGATTAAGGTCCATTTACCTTAAATAAAATAGTTGATCATGGTTCTACATATATGTGGCATCAAGGGTGGTTTCCAATTGGTACATTAGGCTCTTAAGGGCATTTTCAAAATTTATGGAATTCATATTTAGAGGATATGAAAAAGGGCCATATTTGTATTAAGGAGTAAGTAGACTTTTTGGGCTAGTCATTGAATAAGGTTGGGGGTGGGGGTGGGGGACTATGCAACTAGCCTGGGTTATTTTTCTTTGTGTCCTGAGGAAAGTCAGGACTACTTAAAGTGATCATGGTATAAAATTTGGAAGATAAGAGTTCCCAAAAAGTTTGTGATACACATGCAACTAGCTTTGAGTAATAGAGTAGTAACTTAGAAACTTCTTTGGAAGAGATAGGCATATGGGCATAGTTATTATGTTTTGTTTAAAAATTAGGAAGAAACAATCCTATATTTCACCATATTCTATACTTTTACTTGCTAGATATGACTCGATATTAACAAAACTTATGGTCTTGAAAATGTTTGGTCTCGAAATAGTATAGAACATTGCTTATAGATCTAGTTACAAAAGTAGGATCTCAAGAGCTCAAGGCCATTAAAATATGTGTACTTTGGGGCATATGGATAGCTTGTAATGTTGTTTTGTTTGAAAATAAAATTACTTCTTCATATTAGATTTTTGCATAGGTTGTTACTAGACTTCAAGTTCTAAAAATAATTTTAAAAGTAATATTACTTGGTATTTCAACTTAATAAGTCATTATCTTAGGGTTTCTTTGATAAGTCCTATCGAGGAAATGATCAATATTTATGTATTCTAAATTCTTAATTCACTAATAATAAGAGTTTTGTTTAAGTCAAAAATATATATTATAATATAATTTAAAAAATATATTCCGCATTTAAGTGAAATTAGTTGTCCGCATTTATAGGATAATCGCATGGATATTAAGATATTTTTTTCCGAAATAAAAGAATATATCAAATTATAATGACATGGATATTAAAATATTTTTTTCTGAAGTAAAAGAATATATCAAAAATTGTTTGTGGTGTCATATATATTCACATGTAATTCAAAAGATTACATAGTTATGAGATTAAACTGTAACTACTCTAGGATAGACTAGCCTCTACAAGTAGCTTAATCCTTTTAAGACAAATTTATTTATTTACAATATTTCAATTTATCAAGTTACATGGACATTGCCATCTTGTGACTCTTGTTTCCTTAAAGTTTGAACTTTGAATATGGATAAATGGTTTTTTTTTGTTCTTCTCCACGTAAAGTGAATGCTAATCTAAACAATCTAATGAATATAACCAACATATGTGAGATAAAAACAAATTAATTTAAATGATCTAATCCATTTTAAATTATAAATATATAAACGTTAAGAAATCAATTTTGTTTAAAATTGGATAAAATACTTATTCTATTAAATTTGAATTTGTTTTAATGTAATCTTTGGAAGATAAATCAAAATTGGTGTTTTAAATGTGAAGATTTGGTGGTTTCAAATTGAAATAATAGATTTCGAAAAGTATCAAATTGAATTTCAAAAATGTAAAACTAAATTCATAAATTTAATTTTCAAAATTTGAAAATACATTAAAATGAAATGTGAGTATTGTACAAAATTTTATTACGATATACATAATTAAATTCCAAATATTTGAATATTGAGTCCCACATGAATACACTAATCATAACTTTTTGACCAGACATCAAATATAACAAAATCCGTGGCTTTGATTTTCCACCCCAAATTCAATTCGTTTAAAGCTAGGATAGTGTACCACATGACCAAGAAGGATATCTGTGGCCTCATAGACTATCCTACTCATTTTCATGGTTATTTTTTAATTTTTATTCTGAAATGTTTTAGTGTAGATTATGAAAACTTCTATCAGAGTATGAAAATTAGGTTTTTTCCATCTTCTCATTCATATCATGCATTACTATTGTGGAATTGGGATTTTTGAAGGTGAAGCATAACAGCACATTCTTCTTTATTGTAACACGTAGTGACATATAGACGAATTTGCAAGTCTCCTTAAGAGATAGTGCAAGCAAGAAAATAATTGTCAAAGAAGAAGAGTTTAACCACACAAATGGTATGTAAAAAATTAAATCTTTTAATTTATAGTATATATTTTTTATTATAATTGAGGTTTTTTCTTTTTTTTTAAATGTTTCTACTATTTTTTTATTAATCAAAAAAAATTATTAGTATTTTTTTTATGATTTTTTTCTTATTTATTGTTTTTAATAATTAATTTATAAATAAGGATAATTTTAAGGATGGAAATTTATCTTAAAATATAAAAATCTTGACTATTTTTATTAGTCTCTAATATGCAAAGTATAAAATGTTTGGCAATATTTTTGTAAAAATATTTAAATTTATAAGGATTTTATATGGGTTGTATAACATTTTTGGTGATTTTAAAGGTAAACTAATTTTATTCTATAGTATTTAGGCTAATCATGTTTATGAAAAATGTAAAAATATTCAAATTTCTAAAGATTTTATATAGGTTCTATAACATTTTGGTGATTTTAATTATAAAATAATTTTATACTAAAAAAATTGAGCTAATCATGTTTATGAAAAAAAGGTTATGAAAAAAAGAAAATTGATAAAAAAAAATTGGAGAAAAAACATAAAAAATTAACCTGAACTAAATTTAACTCCTAACCCCTAAAATTTTACTTTTTTACAAATTACAAGTTATTTTTTCATCATAAATAATTTAATAAAAATAAATCTCTTTATTACTAATTCTAA
This sequence comes from Picea abies, assembly GCA_900067695.1. Classification (NCBI taxonomy): domain Eukaryota; kingdom Viridiplantae; phylum Streptophyta; class Pinopsida; order Pinales; family Pinaceae; genus Picea; species Picea abies. The sequence continues at coordinate 20,413 of CBVK0104106456.1, forward strand.
ATCAACAATTTTAGACCTATCATCCTTTCCCTTGTAATTAATAATTCCCCCCAAAACACACACACATATATATATTAATGTAACAAATCTGCTCATCCAAAGTCGGTCGGACAATAGTAAGTTCCCATAACGTGGTTAATACATACATGAGAAAGGAAATTTTTTGGGTCATGATGTACACTCCATGATCGTAAAAAATGGAGGTTGGAAAACGCACGGGATTCAAAAGTACATTTGTGGCCTCAGGTCTACGAAGTCTAGAGTGGAGTCTTGCTATAGGTTTCTTATGTAACGAAGGTTTCTAATTTGAGACCATTGTTATCATAAGTGTTTAGCTTATTCTCAATTATATTTTCTTTCACTTTTCAGTCTTCCTCTTTTAATAAGGTGTGAATAATTTCTTCTTGACTTTCAAATTTTAAATTTAATTACGAGTTAATTCTCTTCTTTCCATAGAATGTATTATCTTGAAATTCTTTTCTTACAACATCCTCACCATGTGAACCAACAACAACGTTATACACAAATTTCTTTGGTGTAGGGTGGCTTTACACTAGTTGAACAACTAATGGATTACTATAAATTATTGTTTATTATTCTACATTTTAAAATGAAATGGGATATTGGATTCTTAAAGTTTGGGAGGAAATACTTTTCAATTATGTCAATGTTAGGGCTTTGAAGTTATATTTTATTTATAATGCAAGAAGTGTTTGTATATATATAAAGGTTAATAATCTATATATATATATATATATATATATATATATATATATATATATATATATATATATATATATATATATAAAGTTAAGGTTAGTGATGAATAAATTGAGCGCACAATATCAAGACAAGATTAAAAAAGATAAGAGACATAAGAAGTGGTGGAAACGGTGTAAAGCCATTTCATGTACTTGTATTCATTTTAATAATACAATAATGAAACTACCTCAATTGATATCACCTCGACATCTCATCAAGAGATAAAGTACGAGGAGGCAAAGTAGGAATCTATAAACTCACTTAGGACAACAACTATATTCTAGTTATGTGAAATACATAAAGGTGGTATACAAGGACTTAATGATTGTATATGAGAAAGAGGATAACAAGTGATTATATATAAAATAGTGTATGTTTCTAGATATTATTGTATTGAACAAACAATTGGTGTTTCCTAGAGACTTGTGGCCTCATCCTAGAATATACTACTTTGTACAAGAAAAACATCGTTTAGTGGAGCTTTTAGTGCTAAAAAGTCGGAAAATGATTGAATAAACTCTACTAAAACCTTCACTATTAACATAGGAAATTTTAGTGGATGTTCATTATAACTTTAAAATATGGACAGCCATAGGTTTTAATCTAGATATTTTCTTAAGCAACTTCAAACAACAAGGTGCATTGATGCACAACTATTTCATATGTATCATTGCATATTAAATATTTCAAAAACACTCATACATATAGTATATTTTGAAATTATTGAGTATGGGTGCATATATATCCTTGAGAACTTTTGAAGTTTTGGTAACAATAATAATAAAAATGATGATAATGGTAACAATACCATTGAGGAAACAATGTGCTTCTGCAGTCATCGATGCATTTATTACAATGATTATAATCATTGTGTCCATACATGTATATCGCACTAGTGTGTAACAATAATTTAAATGCACCAGTGCATAACAATCATTTAAACACATTGGTCTGTAACAATCATTGAAACTCATCTATGAATTTTTCTGAGGTGGAACTATTACTCATCAAAGAGAAATTTAGGATGCAAATTCTTTCTTATTTGTTTGTGATTATTTGGCATAACACCCTAATTTCAAAAATTATATATACTTATCTTAGGCTTTGAGTATAGTTGGTTCCACAACAACTTGAGTTCCAATACAACCAACTGATTACAAATGTGTATATAACACTGAACTTCATAAGATCAATCATTTTTCTTGAGAGACAAACCCTTTGGAATTCACTATTTTATTTGAGATCATCATTTGGGGATTTCTATATTGCTAACATTTAGTTGCAATAAGTTTCATACTAAGGATTGGAGGACTTATAAGAGTTTTATTAACATATTTTGGGTGCATTTGTATTCCACTGTTGGCATCATCTTGTGGAATTTGAAAATCCTTGAAGACAATCAACAAAGGCATTCACTTTTGTTGTTGAATCTCAACAACAAAGAAACAACTCAAAATCCTTTGGGTGTTTACATCCAATTACATTTCTAACTAAGAAATAGTGAGTTTATTGATTTCAATTGCTAGATGGTTTTTGTGTGCAAGCTACACAAGAACAAATGTCTTTCACATTAGTAGAATAATCCTTGCATATAAAAGAAGAATAGATAAGAGTCGAGATCCTTGTATAGGCTAGAGGAAGCAGGCCTAGTATCCTTTCTAAAGGTAGAAAACTTGGTAGAACATTGGGATAGAGTTCACAAGAGACTTCTACAAAGGATCCATGTTGGTGAAGATAGTGGTCTATAAGTCCCTCATTTACGAATCATAAGGTATCAAAGAAGTTAAATCCTTGACCATGACATAGATGGCATAAATTTGAAGAGAAAATTTTAGACCTTAGGATGGATAAAACAAGAAAAGAAAAGTTGGAAGACTTAAGGGCCAAAAATCCTTAGCTTCGAGAAGAGAATGAGAAATTGAAGGAGTAGGTTTAGATTTTCAATGAGAGGATGATAGATATGGAGAAGCACTTTGAGACCTCTGCCAAAGTGATACCATTAATAAATAAAAAGTTTGAAGAACGCCAAGTCTCCTCCATTACTACAATCATGAAAGAATGGGACAAGCACAAAGTGTACCCTATAGACCTTGGTGAGAATCTCATCCATATGTATAGATGTAAATAATATAGGCTCACTCATATGATGGAAAAAATGCATCTGGATATAGCAAAGAAGGAGGAGGCCTTGGGAAATCTACAAGCAATTCTCCAAGAGCATTGAGAATCAAAACCACTTTCGATGGCCACTGCAAAAGCTAGTACCATCACTGACACAAATTTAGTAAGTTTACCTTCTATAGACATTTCTTAAGAGTAGCTTGGTTAAATTTTTCAAAATGATACTCGAGGCATTATTTCTAAACTCTTAAGGCAGATGGGCTATGAATGATAAGGTCTAGGAAATAGAATACAAGGCATATTGAGACCCATTGTAGCTACACCATGGGTCAAACATGAAGTCCTAGTTTTCAATGGAAGAGAGAAAAAGGAAACAAAAACCAAGACCAATTTTGTGAAGGTGAAATACATGTAAAAGTAGGATTTCTCATCAAGAGAAAGAGTAGTAGTAAGTGAAGCAGGAGTGCACTACCACCTCATCCTTCTTGTGGCAGGTTGAAGAAAGGTAGTGATGAAGAAAGTGCAAGGACTCATCCTACACTTATACTTAGAATAATAAACAAGACAATCAACCAAGGAAAAAGGAGAATAATAGTAAGAGGCCTGCATTAAAAAAGACAACCCTTGTTTCTCAGTACTGGAAGAGGAAAGGCCACAATACCATCAATTGTTGGTACGTAGAGGCTTGCTCATTTTGATAGAGAAAAGTTTATCTTGAGTCATCTTGCTTGGAGAATCAAACCACATATCACAAGATAAATTCATTTCATAGGAAGAAGGAAAATAAATATTCCCTAATACAGTACCAAACTCATGTGGATAGGAAGATTTTTTTATCTCAAGTAGTCCATGAAACAACAACAAGAACTTTTGCTACCACTGCAATTTTACGTGGATTCTAGGAAACAAAATGTTGGTTGATTTATTGTTAGGGACCTAAACTCCCTAAACCCTCACATAGATAAAATAATATGTTTTCCATGTAATAAAGGACAACATTAGTTAATAATTCCTATTTAATAAATATGAACAAGTGAATGTATGAAGACATAATAGAAGCTTCCCCTTCTAGAAAGATGTTCCTCTAGAATGTTTTTAGAAGATAGAATTACTATAAATAAGAGAACAAGGCATTATATATTTTTTCCTTGAGAATTATTGTAACAGAGCTCTTCTCTAATGGAGTTTACCCCCTCGAACAAGCAAGTGAACATTGAATTTTTTGAAAAAAGGTATTATTTATTTTATTTATCTTCTCAATATTTTGTTGTTCCATTGAAATCTATTGAATATTCATGTTACTACATATTATATTACATCTGGTACCTTAAAAGTGGTATAAGAGAAAGTGGTATCTGGTAATTTTGTTTTCATGGTAGAGATGTGTAGCCAACATCTTTTAACCATAGAGATATGTTTTTCAGCGGGTAAAACTACAATGGGGAAGTCTACGCACAAGCTATATAGATGGTCTCACGTGGTTGCCTAGAAACCAAAGTTTCACCCTTGTTGGAAACCTCTATAACCTTTGTTGGTACTCCTCGACTAGTACCGCAATAGACATAATCTGTACATGACCATCACTCCCATGTATTAGTAGGTATATCGGGAGTCCCCTAGGTCTCCTAAAACCAACCTTGGATTAACCGACCAACCGCTTGATTTCTATAGTGCCACCGAGAAGAACACTTAGGAAGATACTCTCTAGTACCTAGGTAATTGGGTAGTATAGCTAAGAGTATGGTCAAGCCTCCTTAGTTGGTTCCCTTAGATATTGGGTCGAGTACTACTATTTGACCTTGCACGTATATCAAAGATCTATAGAACAGGGAAAATCCTTGTCCATGGGCAGCCCACAAACCCTATCCCAAGGGAAAACATATAAGAAAATAAACATAAAGGATATTTCATCCACGCAACCCCGCCTCCTCCATTCTCATGGAAAAATCACTATGCATTTGTTTTTATTAAGAATTTGGGCATTTTGTCACTGTAGTATTATTCAAGCCCGTCCATAACTTTGCAAGAGTGTAAAAAAAAATTGGGTTCCTTCCTGCACCCTTATTTCATAACTATCTCATTGTATTCCCATTTTTTCTTTGATCACTGTGATACCTATCATTTTTAACCTTTTGCTTTCACCCCATGGACCCATACCCTTCCCAACACCCTTATTTTCCACTTATCCCAGTGGTCTCCTCTCCTCACCCTGATCATCCTGTTATATATCACTTATATGATTTTTTATCCATTGACTCCCTCATCCCCACATAGTTCCCACCCGCTAAGAAGAAACCAATCAGAAAATGAGTATTGACCTTACTACCATTTAGGCCTGAGTAAATAGGGACATTTCAGTCATTCATACAAAAATGTACCTTATCCAAGAACAAATCGGTAGCTAAATTGATTAATTCCACTCCGCTCTACACCAATTCATGAAAACATTCTAGGGTCCTTCCTCCTCTAACCCACCTCTCTATGCTAAAGGTTTTTACTCCAACTATCCTCTAGACTCTCATTCCAACTCCCTACCTCATGACCCCCATCTTCCTAGAGTTGAGGTAAAAAAAATTGATGGCTCAGATCCACATGCCTGGGTTACTCATATGCAACACTATTTCTCCATGCATGGTATCATTGATGAGTTAACCAAGATTTTTTTATGCAATTCTCTATTTGGATCTGGAATGATGGAAATGGCACTAAAATGCATGCCAAGGGTATGTTTCTTGGTCACATTTTTTTGCAAAGTTGTATGAATGCTTTGACACAAAAAACCACCATTTAGGACGTCTGACCAAGTTGAAATAGTGGAATGTTTTATTTCTACCTTTAATAACTTGTATTTCCACATGGAGGGCATGGCAACTGATTTCTTCAGGGGATGTTTTATTAGTGGCCTCAAGGATGAAATATGTGCCAAGGTCATCAATACTCACCCCCAGAATCGGTTAGAAGCCATTAAGCATTTCAAGGAGGCACAACAGGTCATCTTGGCCAAGATAAGAAACCCCTCTTTTGTTCCCCACCCTAAATCAAACACCCCTAACCCTCATGCCACTTCTCTCAAGGTCCAAAAATTAACATGGGTAGAAATGGTTGAATGCCAACTTAAGGCTATTTTTTATAATTGTGATGATAAATACTTTACAGGTCAACAAGTCTCTAGAAACATATTTGAGGTGTTTTGGATCTGACCAACAACATCAATGGCTTCATTGGTTACCCTTACCTTAATGGTGGTATAACACCTCTTACCATACGATTACTTGCATGACTCTCTTTGAAGCATTCTATCGACATAAGCCACCATCGGTTCTGTTGGTAAATATGTAACAGACAACGAATGGCATGAAGAATGTACAGAGGATTGTTAGCATATTTACAGGCA
>CBVK0104106482.1:0-19719 GCA_900067695.1 Picea abies
CTTAACTCAACAAAAGTATGGTGATCTTGGAAAGCTTCTCTTAATGCTTTTCAAGCACAGAAACAAAATTCTAAAGAATCACAAGTAATCACTTACCCTCTTAAGGTCCGATAGACCAATTAGGTCTTAGTGAACGTTAATCATCATCATCATCATCATCATGATTTTGAAATGTGTTTACTTAAAACTAGTTTTTTTAATATTTATGAAAAAAAATTATATACATTTTAAATTATTAGTAGTATTTTTTATAGCATTAGGAATCCTCTTTTATGAATTAAATTTGAAATTAAAATTTATAATATAATTAACTTTTTTTTTAAATAAAAATATATTAAACACGCGTCTATCATTTTTAAAATGTATTTTGTATTTCTTATTTTTGTTTTGAAATGTGTTTATTTGAAACTGAACTTGATCTTATATTTGCAGATTAAATGTTTCTAATGATATAAATACTTTAACATTTTAATTAAAAAATCATATTAGTTTACCTTTAATTGTCTATCATTTTTAAAATGTATTTTGTATTTCTTATTTTTGTTTTGAAATGTGTTTATTTGAAACTGAACTTTTTTTCCAAGAAAAAATTACTCGATGTATATTGATATATAATCATTTACATGACAGGTTCTGAAGAGCTGTAGAACAGGATTACAGTCAAGCCAATTCCATCATTGACCGAGCTACAGAGAGAGATCTTGTTGCTGACTGGGACAAGCTGTCGCTGATGAAAACAGAGGAGGGCCGACCAGGTAATATCAATGTGAGCTATGTGATTGACCAGCGAATACAGACAGTGTGATCGGTGATGGGTGCGGATCAGATCACAATCCCGCCTCTAAACTTGTAGTGTGGAAGCCCCAACGCCAATGAGCGCCCTCCATCCAATCAGAGATGAAATCCCAATGCTAGTAGACGATCCAACAAGGGATTAGGAAGTCTGTATATGGAATTGAATGCAAAAATCCCCCGGAGAGTTCTGACAGGCTTCATCAAATGAAACCAATCCCAGCACTGAGCGCTCATTCAAACAGGTTTAATAAGGTAATGGGACTATCGATCCCATTCTCTATATGGAAAATCGATAGGCGGCCCACCACACCACTGAGAGATCTTTTAGAAAGAGCATCTGCCTCCTTGTTATGCAATCTGGAGATATGGATGTACTTCACATCCATGAATTGCTTCGAGAGCAAACGTGTTCTATCCATCCAGCTCTCAATATGAACCGCGTGGAAAATGCACTTGTTATTGATCCACTCTATGACTAATCTGGAGTCCCCGAGGATTAGTAGGTGGTCCAGTGACCAAATGGAAGCGAGGACAAGGGAAGCCCACAATCCCAAAAGCTCTGCTTTTGAATTTGTGCCCTTCCCACAGTTTAAAAACCAACTTGTAGTTCTTTTTGGATGTGTTTTGAATAGTCCGCCAGCCCCACTGTTTAGGCCAGAGGATGCAGCTGCTCCATTGAAACACACCAGTGTATAACCTTCTGATAAAGTGATTTCACAAGTCTTTGGAGCCATAAATTTGATCGATGGGGAAAGCCAATGGAAGGTAGCCCAAACTCTTTGAATAACCGCCTGAGTAGAGGGAGGATGACCTTCAAAGGTCGCTAGATTCCTCTCTTTCCAAATCTGCCAGCAGGTGTATACAGCTAAGCTCGGTGGGGCTGTTTTTTGCGCAAGCCAGTCAGCTATGCAAGCCGGGAACATGCTACCTCCCCAGGTCGCAGATAGAGAATATGACTTAATCAAATGTTGCCAAACCTCCTTTGTAAAGTTGCAATGCACCATGAGATGGTTCACATCTTTTGATCCGAGATTGCAGAGGGGGAAAATACCAGGTCCCTCCCAACCTCTAAGTCTTAGAGCCTCCCAGGTAAGAAGCTTCCCTCTACCCGCAAGCCAGAAAAAGAGCTTAAGATTAAGCGGGACCTGCCAAGTCCAAATGAGACATATCCAAGAGTGGTCAACCTCTAGTCTCATCTGATATATGTGCGCATCATACAGATTTTTAACATTGATGTAACCCGTGGCGTCGCCCCCGGACCAAAGAAAAGTATCAGGATTGTCGGTGAGCGAAATCCCGGCACCTTTGAGGGCTGATGTGTAACGGCTCCACTCTATGGCCAGCGAACCATCCAGAGACAGGGCGCCACTGTCCAACCAGTCATCCAGAAGGGATAATGCACCAGTCTGTAATTTAACTTGCGCCAGAGAAGTGTAATTCAGCTCCTCTAGTCATGCGCACAACAGAGGTGAGAGGATCGATTGATCTCCCAGACCAAGGATGAAATCTCGGCCAATAAGTATGTCTGTCCCCTTCCCTGGTTTCCACCGTAACCAGTGAAGAATTACCTGTGAGGACGCGATCAATCCTTTCCAGAAAGGAGAATACCAATGTTGTATGTGTGTCGGCTTTCTGATCCAGTCAAGAAGGGAGAGGGGTCCCAAATACTTCGCTTTAATCAGACGGCTCCAAATGCTAGAGTGAGTGAGTGTTCTCCAATAGGAGCTGGCCAAAAGCGCTTGATTGAAGGTGGGGAGAATTTTTAGCCCCCATCCCCCAGTCTTTCGAGGTTTGGACAGCTCTTGCCAACTGCAAAGGTGAAAACGACGCTTACCAACCTGATCATTCCAAAGGAAATTGAAGATGTGTCTCCGAAGGGTCAAAATAATCTTTGCTGGTATCCGCTCCAGTGACATCCAGTAGACTGCAAGACCTTCTAAAACTAACTTGACCAGAATAAAACGACCCCCAATAGACAGCCATTTATTACACCAGAAACTGATTTTTTTTTCGAAAAGTGCCACTAGCCATTGCCAGTCGCCTGGTGTTGAAGATCCCAGTTTGAGATGGAAACCAAGATAGGTAAAACCTTCATTTAGTTTGTAGAAAGGAAGAGGGATGATTCCTTTCAGGTGCTGTAACTCTGTTTCTGTAATGGCCCAATAGTGGACAGTCGACTTATTGAAGTTAAGGGACAGACCCGATGCTTGACAGAAGAGCTTTAAAGTTTCCTTTAATACTAGCCATTCTTCCTGTTCAGCTTTCAAAAAGATTAGCACATCATCACAAAACATAAGATGGATTAGATTAAAACAAGTGGTGAACTTTAAACCCGAAAGATGGTGCTCAGCAACTTTTTTAGCGAGAAGGATGCTCAGTCCTTCCATGATCAGAATAAAAAGATAGGGGGAAAGAGGGCACCCCTGTCGGAGACCCCTTTCGCTCTTGAAGAAGGAAGATGGCTCTCCATTGATTAAAACCGCGAAGTTGGCATTAGTAACACAAGAGAGAATCCAATTGCTAAACTTTTCTCCAAAACCCACGGAAAACAGAATTAATCTTAGATACTCCCAGTCGATATTATCGAAGGCTTTTTGGATATCTAACTTCAACACAAGGGCTTTTAAATTCTTATGCTTGATGGAGTGAATGCACTCATGGGCGGTGGCAATGGCGTCTTGGATCCTTCGGCCTTTGAGGAACCCCAGCTGCTCTGCAGAGATACACCTTTGAAGAAAGGGTTTAATTCTATTAGAGATCACTTTGGCAATAAGCTTATATACTAAATTGCAGAGTGAAATTGGCCAGAAGTCACTGAAGGCAAAAGTGTGTTGCTGTTTCGAGATTAGTACCAAGAAGGTGGAGTTGAGGCTCCCGATAACCTTGCCAGTTAAATGAGAATCTTCAACCATCTGTAGTAAATCCTCTCCCACCAGGTTGAAGAAATGTAAGAAGAATTCAGATGTCCAGCCGTCAGGGCCAGGACTCCTGTCCTTTTTAAATTTATGGAGGATGTGTTCTATCTCTGTCAGGGTAACAGGGGCAAAAAGGGTGTCCGCTTCCTCTCCTGATACAACCGAGGCGTACAGGCTGGCAGTATGACACTTCTCCTGGAGGTTGATACTGCTCTGTGTGCTATATAGGCGTTTAAAGTATCTGATCGCTTCAGTCTTTATCTCCTCCTGACCACGAAAGACGTCCCCCCCTTCATTATTAATGGACCAAATGCTCTTTTTAATTCTGTTATAGGACGCTACCTGATGAAAATATTTAGAATTGGAATCGCCACATTTAAGCCATGTGGCTCTACTTTTGAGCCGCCAGGCGTTTTCTTGTGCACATAGAATCGATTTCCTGTTTGACTCAAGCGATTTCAGTTCGATTGCTTCCTCTGTAGATAAGGCTGTTATGGTTGATTTATGGATAGCTCGTGTAATTCCATGCTCCAGCGAGTTGAGGCGGACCTGTTCCTCCTTCTTTTTTTTATGATACCACGATCTGGTGTGATCTTTTAAAACTTTTAACTTCCAATTTAGCCGTCGTTGTGCGTTGACTTCCGTGTTGAAGCAGGGATCGTTCCAAACAGTAGTAACCAGTCGATTGTAGTCCTCCTCCAAGGCCCAATTGTGGTTTTATTTGAATGGGGCTGAGCAAATTCGGTCTGGTGGCCTCAAATGCAATAGTATGGGAGCGTGATCGGAGAAAAAAGGGAGTTCAACACTCGAAGCCGGTAAAACAGTAGAGGACAAAAACTCTTCAGCAACAAGAAATCTGTCTAACCTTCTTGCAATGGCTTTCGGACCAGATCGGCCATTCCTCCATGTGGGAACGATCCGAGTTGGTAGAATATCGGTGAGCTTGCTGTTAGCAAAAATACTCCTGTAGAGATCTTCGGTAGCCCCTGGAACAAAGCTGCCTCCCCAATTCTCAGTGGCAGATAGGATGATATTGAGGTCTCCTCCAACAATGAGCGATGGGATGGAAAGAATTCCACTGTCATCCAGTTGTGTCCAGAAACTTTTTCGGTCCGAGCAGGGGCCATAGATATTCAAAAAGGCTAAATTCTGGGAAGTAGCAAGACAATGCCCCATACAAAGGATGCCTCCAGTAATCAAGTATGGAATCAGATCAAAGGTACTTGGCTCCCAAGCCACGAGTAAACCTCCAGAATTACCGACGGAACTAATGGCCACTGAAAACCAAGAAGGACGAAAATGAAACACAAAATCCCTGGATTTTTGTGCCTCCGTAAGCGTTTCTTGTAAGAAGATGATGTCTGGCTTTGTCTGCTCCAGGAGTCTTCTGAAGGAGGCAACCTTGAGGGTGCCTCCAATCCCTCAAATATTCAGGGATAGCACTATCATTATTTTGATCGAGCCAAGGCCTTCAATGCTCTAAGGGCCTTTCCATCCGGTAGCGAGATATCTGTAGCATTTTGATGGGAGATCTGGAGTTCCTTTTGTTTTCTGGAGCTTCTCGTCTGGAGCGGGGAGAGATTGGTGCCAATGCCTCTCTTCCATGGCATAGCTTTGTCAGCTTTTTCCAGCCCCATGGAGGATGAACTTCCAGCTTCAGTGCTGGGTCTGATGAGTTCTTTACCCCTGTAAATGGCCAGTTGAGGGACATTATCCTGCAAGGAGGAAAGGTTGGACGATGAGGCCAGTACTTCTAAAAAGTTTGGGTCCACATCTTCCGACTGTCCGAATCCGGGAGGATCCAAGGGGAGAGCAACTAGATCAACAATCGTAGGGGGGGAAGAAAGGTGCCTGGGCGAAACTATGATCTGTGGAAGGGTAGCAGAGGAAAGTGGAGTGCTATCTGAAGGAAGTTGTGTCGGAATTTCTGGGAAGGTGGATGGATCTGTAGCCTTATTATAGATCCAAGGAAAGCTATGAAAAATGGCTTTTTCAGCTTCAGTAAGAGTCAAGTAAAGTGAATGACAGGATTGGATAACTTTGATCAGCGGAGAATCAGATTGTCCAATAGATGAAAGTGGGATAGAAGAGGGAGGCACCTCTATATGTTCCAGTGAGGGATCCGGGTCCATATATTCTGGAGGGTTGAGGAGTAACTCACTTTCTTTCGAATAGTCTGATGTAGTCTTACCCGGACAAGTGCGGCGAAGGTGGCCCATTTCTCGACAGATGTTGCACTGAAATGGGATCCCGAGGTAGTTCAGGGGCTGATTTAGCTTACGTCCCCTCCAAGAAATCTCTAAGGTTTCTGATAAACCTGTAACTGTGTCCAATTCCACCAGGACTTTTCCCACTTTCCTCATGGGACTGTCCATGGAACTGGTGTCAAGTGTGATAAACTTCCCAAGTGAGTCTCCAATCGCTCTGAAGGCCTCTTCATTCCAAAAGTAAAGGGGAAGACCCGGAAGTAAAACCCATAAGTGTCTAAGCTGGAAATGATCTGTGTCAGGGTTAAAAGTCATCCTCCAGCGCTTCAGCATGAGGCTGCTGCCGTCATAAACCCAAAAAGTAGAGAGAAGTCGAGAAGCGTCTTCAGGATTCCTGCAGTGAAAACCGAGCCAGCCTCTCTTGAGGTAAAGAGTTTCTGGAGTATATCCTAAAAGAGGCACCCAGTGTGTGCTTATCCAGTCCTCCAGCTTCTGTGTGCAAAGGCTCTTGTAGGATATTCGGCCCACCAAAGAGCATGTGGACATTCTGCAAAGGTTTTCAAAGCCTACTCCATCCCCCAGCACCAGTCGGGAGATCTTTTTTTTTGCCTTCCATACCTTACGGCCTATGGGAGCTCTTTGTTTAGTGTGTGTGACTTGGGGTTTGCCTTGTACAGTGGGATGTGTGGGTGAGGAAGAGGCCAGAGCGAAAAGTACTACAGGAGAAGGTGAGAAAATGATCTGGGCTTCTGTTGGAGGAGTATAGGGTTCGCTAGATAGGGGGTTCTTGGAGGGGAAGGGAGGAATCCCGGCTGCAAGAGTATCCACTTTGTCAAAAAGGCCTTCCCGTGCCCAGATGGTCTCATCTAATGGGTGCATCAGCTGGTTGGTCCGTGAATCCATAAGGATAGGCAGTGAGGTCCACCTCCTTTCCACTTGGATGGGTGACAGCAAAGATTCAGACCAAAGGGTAGGGGTCAGAAAAGGAGGCCAGATGGATCTCGAAAAAGGCTCTGTCAGACGGTAAAGTCAGTGTGGAGGAAAGGAAACAATTAGCCGACTGGGAGAGGGTTGTAAACCGGAGCCAGACTGACAGACTAAAGATGTAATGGACTAAGCGACAGCTAAGGTGAAAAAGTTCCAGTCCTAGTTGCTATCAAGCCATCAGGTTTAAAAGGACTTACTAACTGCAGGGAGAAGGCAAACAATCGGTTATGGGTATGTATTGATGCGGTCCGATGCTCTGTTAAGTTAGAGTTGCGAGGAGTGCCTGTTCCGATGCTTTTGTTCAACAATGAAGTCAATAAAAAGGTAGGGGAGTACAAGTAGCCGACAGGGAATAGGGTAACCCGGAATCAGGCCAGTGACTGTAAGTAACGGACAAGGGAACTCTGATCAAGTCGACAGCTATCTGTCTGGCCGGGTAGACAATGATAAGGCAAAGGAAACTAGTGGTCGACAGAGGGAGAGGGTATACTGGAACAGGCCAGAGACTATAAGGTTTAAAAGTGAAAAGGACAAAAGAAACTCTGGTCAAAGCGACAACTAAAGGAGAATGGAACCGATCAAAGAAAATTCTAGCCAAAGAGGGACAAAATTGAAAAACTTACTACCGGGAGAAGACGAAACAGTCAGGTAAGTTGCTGTGATGCGGTCAGGAACTCAGATTAGGAAAGTGTCAAGTTGATCACCATAGCTATTACCATAGCTATCATGCCTGTAGGAAGTATCGATGCGAGGATCTATGGCAGTCTGGTTTGCCATGGTTGAAATTCCCCTTCCCGCCCACTTCTTGAAGCGCTAAACCTTTTCTTGATCTTGCCTCTTTTCCATCAGAGATACCGGGAGAAGACGAAACAGTCAGGTAAGTTGCTGTGATGCGGTCAGGAACTCAGATTAGGAAAGTGTCAAGTTGATCACCATTTGCTGTGATGCGGTCAGGAACTCAGATTAGGAAAGTGTCAAGTTGATCACCATCGCTATTACCATAGCTATCATTCGACTGTGAAACTGAACTTGATCTTATATTTGCAGATTAAACGTTTCGAATGATATAAATACTTTAACATTTTAATTAAAAAATCATATTAGTTTACCTTTAATTGTATTTAATAATTATTTTTGAGATAAAATTGTTAAAAAATTAAATAATTAATTAAATTTTATTTACATTGAAATTAAAATGTATTACATATGTAATTAAATTTTGTAAACACATTTGGTTTGTTAATTCTAAAAATAAAATGTATTAAGTATTATATTTTTATATAAATACACTGCAATTGAAATTTCTTAATAAAAGGACATTAAAGTGAAATCTAATCTATTCATGGATTAATGCCTTTGGGAAGTGATTATTATTATTTCGATACATTGCAATAGGAATTTCTTAATAAAAGAACATTAGAGTGGGCTCTAATCTATTGATTCCCAAAACATTAGCGTGCGTAATTTTCTAAAACATATGATTAGAGTGGGTTTATTTTAGTGTAAATATTAATAAAGAACATGAAATTAACATATATAGTGATTTATTTGGCAAGTGATTATTATTATTTCAAAATATTGCAATTGAAATTTCTTAATAAAAGAATATTAAAGTGGGATCTAATCTATTGATGCCTAAAACATTAGAATGGGTAATTTTATAAATCATATGGTTAGAGTGGATAGTATGAATATTAATAAAGAACATCGAAATTAACATATACAATGATTCATGTAAAGAGGATTTGAATGTTAGGGAAAGAGATAAAGGGTGAGATGTAGAAAAAAATGTCTCTAATTTCATGAATTCTTTTGACATATTCTAAATATTTTAGAATATTTAAGTTTTAGTAAATACACAGTTTTTCTTTATGTAGCATCATAGCTTTAGTGAAATTATTGTTATTTTTGAAAATAGTTATTATGGTAATAATTTCACTTGGTGTTCAACTTTATTGAAGATAATAATGTCAAGTTTATGTCTAGAGAAGAAAACTATTTAGAGTTGTTACAAGAGATTATGAAGATGAACCCACAAAAATAATACAATGAAACACTCTTTTAGGATTCTTTTTCTTTTTTCCTCGATATTACTATTCTCGGGGCATGTTTTCTTTGGTATAATTTGTGTCTTCCTTGTGATGCAAAAAGGATGTAAGAAGGATAGAAAAGGGATGCAAAAGGGACACAAAAAGGATGCAATTAAACAACTATTTACGAACACGAAAATTTGTCAATAAGGATGCAAACCCTTTTGTTTCTATTTGCATCCTCTTTAGATCATCTTTTCATGACAAGAAAGACACATAAGGGATGAAAAAGGATGCCAAAAAAAACATTAAAAAGATGTAAAAAAAGATCATGCATCTCATTAAAAGGGATGAAAAAAGAGATGCAAAAGGATGCCAAAATCTTGATCAAACCACAATAGGAGGAGGGGCGTTTCAATGCATTCTTGTGTAAACATTTGAGGAAAAACCCTTTAAAAAATCATATTTTTTAGGTCGGTTTCCCTTTCCTGTGTACATAGAGAGACCATGAAAAGTTAGTCACCCCCATAGAGTGGAAAGGTTGTGACCAAAGCCCCACACTTCATAAAATTAATTTTCTTCGACTGGTCTCCTTGAGGGTCTAGACAAGAAGCGACCAAGCTGATTTTAGCTCTGGGTTTTGTCTGTTTTGATAGAGAAAAACCTATTTCAGTCAAGATCTAATCCATAAAGGAGAAAGTTGACTTCTACTGGAGATTCATGGCATCTAGAAACAATCCGGTGCTCACATGAGGTCCAATTTTAACAGGTAAAAATTATGATGTTTGGTCTATTAAAATGAAAAATTTCCTCACCTTTGAAGATTGTTAGGACACAATAGTTAATGGGTTCAAGGAACCAGATCCATTGGATCTACAAGCAATGACGAACGTCCAAAGAAATGTGCTTGGAGAACTTAGGAAGAAGAACAACAAAGCCCTGTGGCTCATTCAACAAGGGTTAGAGGAATATATTTTCCCCAAAGTCGCAGTAGCAAATCATGCCAAGAAGGCATGGGATATTCTCGAAATCTCCTATCAGGGAACAGACAAAGTAAAAAATGCAAAGTTGCAGACACTCAAAAAGATTTTTGAGACTCTACAGATGAATGATTCTAATTATGTGGATCATTTCATGACCCACATCATGAGTATCCTAAATCAATTGTGCAAGCATGGAGAAGACATTCAAGAGAAGAAATTCGTTAAGAATGTACTTTGTAGCCTTCCTGATAAGTTTAATATGGTCATAGTTTTCATAGAAGAGTCGAAAGACTTGTCAACCCTCACAGTTGAAGAAATCATGGGATCTTTGTTAACCCATGAAAATAGGTTCAGTCGAAATATTGAATCTTCGGAGAACGCATTTCAGTCTCAAGCCTCCATAAGCAGAGGTAGAGGTCGAGGGAATAAAAGTGGAGAAAAATGAGGCAGAGGATGCTCTCAAACAGAAGAGAGGTCAACTTCAGAATGTTTAGAATAAAGTGAAAAGTTGGAATAGAGTGATGCAAACACGCCACCCAGGCCACATCTACTTCCCCAAGACCTTCTCTTTCAATGGCCCAAAGAACGAAAATGCTCTTCAAAACCCCTTATCGGGAGTTTTCTACACCCACATGACTCTCCTTATGGTCTCCCTTATCGTATCAGGAAATCAGACTTCGCGTAATCATGAGTCTTGAATTCATTGGTTCAGGTCTCACAAATCCCCAAAACCCGATGAAAGTTCACCCACGTGTCCCTTTCTTTTGTCGGGAATTTCCCCATCAGGAAATCAGAACTCCCACTGTCGTGATCCACTGCTCTCACGGATCCCCGACTCCCGATCCCCGATGGTACTCTCTATCCTCCTTAGCTCCTTCCAGCTAACTCCTCTCTCATGTGACCTACTAGTCCACAAGACCACGGTCCTTCCCCTATTGGAGTTTCGGACTTCGTGAAATCGGAATGTGTAGATCTTACGCCCTTGGGATTTTCGATTCTCCAATTTCTGATGACACCTGGCGTTGACCACTGCTAGGCTCAACCTTCCAACACCTGTCCTCCACTACGCCCATAACACTGTCGGGAAATCGCATATCGGGATATCGTGATTCCCATTGTCAATGTACACAGGACTTTCAATTCCCCGAACCCCGATATAAATTGCTACCTGTCCTTTGTTCTAGCACCTGGGGCCCACACTCCTATAGTGATCGGGAAATCGCGTTTTGGAGTTTTGCGATTCCTGAGACGACAGTTCCTTTGTCCTCAGAAACCCCAAAATGTCGAACCCTGACTCCTTTGGATCCTCGGACATGTGGCCCGACGATGAACGGTTGCGATCCTGTCAGGATATCGCGGATCGCGACTTCAAGTTGCACGAGTTCTCTGTCTTCGAAAACTCCAAAACCCCGATCCCCAACTCCTCGGGATCTCTTGCCACGTGTCCTCGCTGATGTACGGTTCAAAGTTCTCGTCGGGATATCGCGGATCATGACTCCAACATGCAAGATTTTATTGCCTCCGGAAACCCCGATTCTCTGATTCACGACTTCCTCGGATCTCCCAATATGTGTCCCTGTTGATGGACAGTTCCGAGCTTATCGGGATTTTGCGGATCCTGATGCAATGATTTCTTCCCTCCTAGAATCCCTGATGGGTTAAATCCTGACTCCTGTCCGAATGTCTGATGCATCTCCTACTGAGATCAACGGCTAGGATTCTCCATTGGTGTTTCGGGACTCACAAGGTCTCGATTCTCTCGACCAACAAAGCCTCGATGACTTTAATATCCCGATGGTTCTTCCGGGACTCCTCCTCTGTACACTAGGACTTAAACCCTGTGCAACTTCTCGAGATCTAACGGCTGATGGGATTTCACGTATTCCATCTGTGAATCTTGACCGTTGATTTCTCCTCCTTGAAGATTTCTCGGAAATGGCTAAGTGTTCCTTCTCATAACTTGCTCTCCAACGCCTGCGCTTGCGACTCCTTGCTCGAACATCCCACGGAACAAACCTCATGTGCTCTCCTTTCACGATATCACGAAGGTTCTATGCCTCCTGAGATTTTCCACTCTGATTCCTTTAGAGGAACTTGCGCGCACTCCTTGTGCTCAACATTCAACAACTTCCCAAGTGTTGAATTCTTCTGACTCTGTGCAACTCCTGCAGCAGCAGTCTTTGATCCCCTTTGCTCAGATTTACAACTGAGACTTCTTCTTCAGCCTGCGCACTCCTTCCATGGCATCAACAACCCACTTCCACTTCTGGGTGAATGAGAACAAGAGTTAGAATACTGAACCTTCATCAACGCACTCCTTGCAGATGAATTCAACTGCACACCTTGCAGGAATCTCCTGGCTCAGATAGAGAAACAATTGAAATTCATTCCATCTCCCTTTCAGACTTTAGTTTGAAACATGAAATCACATGCACAGCATATACCAAGAAAATGCATAAGAAGAAAGAAAACATTCATGAGCATAACATCAACACATAAAGAAAAAAACACAAACCATGAGTTTGAATCAAAGCTTCATTCTATTAATTCAAATGCCTGTACATGGGTTTTCTTCATACAATATTCTCTGTTTTCTCCTCTCTTCTCCTGAATGCTTCCTCTTCTATTTTAGAATGGTACAATGAGGGTGTCTATATCATTTTTCCCTCTCAGACTCTAACTATCAAATCTAGACTTAGACATCCTATCTACCAGCATTAAATCTATTAAATGCCTCCTATCTACTTCAGACAAGAGCGTATGGTTCGAGGCCTGATACAATATACAAAAGGCACTCTTTCATAAATGATTCTTGAAGACTTGCGCTACAATCCCAAAGTATTTTCAAAAATTTGCGTTGTTTATCCAGCTGATCTCCACTTGATGTGTTGACTCACTTGATGAGTTGGCAATGCTCCTGCATCATACTCCTCGTCTTGAAAACTTTCATGGGCTCGTGTCCATGAGCTCCTACACGGTTTGTCCATGCTTTTGAATCACTGCTTTACTCTCCCAACTGGCATCTTCCACTGGGTGGTTCTTCCATTTAACCAGATACTCGAAGTATTGCTTTCATCTGGTCTTTTTACTCACCCTCTTATCAAGTATATGCTCCATCTGTGGATTTTCTGCAATCGGCATCTTCTTCTGCCACTGGACCTCTGGTTGTTCATCACTTCCAGCTCCTGATTCCTCAGCCTTATATGGATATAAGTATGATACATTGAATGTCAGAGATATTCGGATCTCATCCGGCAACTCAATTTCATAAGCGTTTTCTCCCAACATCTTTAGGACTCTGCATGGCCCAATTTTCTTCATTTTTAGCTTATTGTATGTTCCTCTCGGGAACCTTTCCTTCCTCAGATGTGATAGAACTAGATCACCAACTTTGAAATGAAGTTGTCTCCGATGCTGACCCGCTCTGCGCTTATATTCTTGGTTTGATTCCAGCAATCGCCCCTTCACACTGCTGTGAAGTTCTTTCATTGCCTCTGCGAATTCTTCAGTGTTTGCACTCTTAGTCATTATCTTCTCTAAATCCCTCAGTTCAGATACTCCTCTTCGCTACCTGTCGTATACAATCTCAAATGGAATTTTTCCTGTGCTCATGTTCACTGAATCGTTGTAAGCAAACTCTGCCTGTGGCAACACATTGTCCCAGCTGCTATGGTGCTCTGTCACCAGGCTTCTTAATAAATCTCCCATAATTCTATTTACCACCTCTGTTTGTCCATCCGTCTGAGGATGATAGGCATAACTAAACATCAAATTAGTTCCCATCTTCTTCCAGAGTGTCCTCCAGAAATGTCCAATAAATTTCGTATCCTTGTCCGATACTATGCTTCTGGGTAAACCATGAAGTCTAACGACCTCCTTGAAGAACAAATTTGCGATGTGAGTCACATCGCTGGTCTTTTGGCATGGGATAAAATGTGCCATTTTGGAAAACCTGTCAACCACCAAAGAGATCGAATCATGTCCTCTTTGCGTCCTAGGCAATCCCAATACGAAATAAATGCTAATTTCATCCCATGGCCTCTTGGGTATGGGTAATGATTGATAGAATCCCACATTCTGCTTCCTGCCCTTTGAATGCTGGCAAATTTTTCACCTGTCAACAAACTTCTTGACTTCCGACCACATTCCTAGCCAAAAATATGCTTCGCTCAGCTTTCCAAATGTCTTGTCATGGCCAAAATGCCCTACCAAGCCTCCGTTGTGTTTTTCTTTTAACAAATTCTCCCTCATGGAGCAATTTGGAATCCATAACTGATTTCCTCTGAAAAATAGTCCATTTTGGATCACGTAATCCATCCATGGGCTTCTGTCTCTGAGAACTAGATTCTCAACTGCTTCATATGCCTCTGCAAAATATGCATCACCTGCATACATGTCCCTAAGATTTTCAAAACCCAATGTCTTGACTCAGAACTCCTGCAGCAACAAACACTTCCTGCTCAAAGCATCAGCCACTTTTTTAGCAGTACCTAAAATGTGTTTAATTACAAATGTAAAATTCTACATATACTCTACCCATTTAGCATGTTTCTGATTCAACTTCTCCTGTTGAGTCACAAACTGCAATCCATGATTATCACTATACAAAACAAATTCTTTCGGGATCAAGTAATGCCTCCATTTCTTCAATGCCTATATGATAGCATAAAATTCTTTTTCATACGTGGAGTACTTTACTTTTGCCTCATCCAGCTTCTCGCTGAAATATGAAATTGGTTTGTCCTCCTGGCTAAAGACCGCTCCTATGGCAAAGCCACTTGCATCACATTTCACTTGGAACACCTTCGTAAAATTTGGCAACACCAAAACCGACTGTTCCGTGATCTTTCGTTTCAATAGATTGAAGCTCTACTCTGCCTCTTCAGTCCAATGAAAAGATTTACGTCTTTTCTTGACAGTATCCATCATTGCTGCGCTAATCCCACTGAAATTCCTGATGAATTTTCGATAGAGACTAGCCAGTCCATGAAAACTTCTCACCTCGAAAATATTTCTCGGTGATGGACAATTTTTAATTACCTCCACTTTACTTGGATCCATCTTCAATTCATTTGCCGATATGACAAACCCCATGTAAATGAGTTATTTCTTCATAAATGAAGACTTCCTCATGTTGATCAACATCTTCTCTTGCTGTAGCTTCCTCATTACTGCAGCTAAATGCTTCAGATGCTCTGCTTTTGTCTTACTAAAAATCAATATGTCATCTAGATAAACAATGACAAACTTACCAATGAATTCCTTCAGCACTTCATTCATTAACCTCATGTAGGTACTCGATGCATTCGTCAAGCCAAACAACATGACTAGCCATTCATACAACCCTTCATTTGTCTTGAAGGCTGTCTTCCACTCATCGCCTTCCCTCATGCAAATCTGATGGTATCCGCTTTTCAAATCAACTTTTGAAAAAAAATTTGCTCCACATAAATAGTCCATCAAGTCATCCATTCATGGCAATGGAAACCTGTACCTGATGGTTATCTTGTTAATGGATCTGGAATCGGTGCACATTCTCCAACCTCCATATTTCTTTGGACTCAGTACCGTTGGAATGACACACAGACTTAAACTTTCCCTAATCAGTCCTTTATCCAATAGTTCCTGTACCTGCCTTTTAACTTCTTCATTCTCCTGCGATGTCATCCTATACGCAGCTTTCTTCGAAAAAATGGCTCCTGGTATGAGGTCTATATGATGACTTACACTCCTCATCGGTGGCAACGAATGAGGTAATTCATCTACCACAATGTCAGCGAACTCTTCCAGCAGTTTCTGAATCTCTTCCAACAAATCATCCACTCTTGTGCTGGTCAAAACAATTATTGGTTTCCTGACCACAAAGAATTGTGGATCTTGCTTCTTGTTTCCTTTTGCCAGAAGTTCCTTCCCACTCATGAGAAGTACAGTATTTCTCGGCTCTGGTTTTACTTCTTTATCTTTAATTGGGAGTAGCATATGTGTTCTTCCATTCTTCTCCAAAGTATATGTATTCATCTTCCCATCATGAATTACGTTCCTGTCATATTTCCATGGTCTGCCTCGAAATAAATGACATACATCCATAGGAATAACATCACATAAAATCCTATCATTATATCCTCCTATCTTGATGTCAACTAAGAACTGCTTGGTGAAATTTACCTGATGTCCCTTCTGTAGCCATGAAACTTTGTATGGACACGGGTGATCAGCGGTCTCCAGTTCTAGTTTCTCCACCATCTCGATTGAAACGAGATTATCTGTGCTTCCACTATCCACGATAACCTTGCACTTCCTGTCTTTGGTCTTGCATGTCGTTCTGAAAAGTCTGTTTCTTTGAGCTGTGTCCTCCACCTCCTTCTCGGGTGTTAAGAGAACCTTACGCATCATCAGCGACCTTCCGTCTTCTGCGTCTTCTGCTTCAGCATCTCACCTCTGTGCTTCGGCGATGTGAGATTCTCCTCCATCCTTCTTCCTATCTGGATAGTCAACTGCCTTGTGCCCATTCTTTCCACATGTGAAGCATGTGATGACTCCACCTCTGCCTCTTCCTCTACCTCTGGTACGAGGAAATGTGTTATTATTAGCATATCCTCCACCCTGTTCTATATGATGCCTTCGTTGTTTAGCGTGCTAGCCTCGCTTTGAACTTCCACCTCTTCATGTTCTCGTCTGAAGCTTCTTCCAGTCGTCCTTATATTTTTGGAACCTATCTTGAGCAAATGACTTACCTTTTGGTTGGCTCCTACCTCGGCCTCGTTGTGCTGGCTTACGGCTCAACTTTTCTTCAGCTTTCAATGCCATCTAATATGCATCCTCCACCGTTCTGATGGTTGTCATACTCATCTCATCCTGGATATTGTATCTCAAGCCATTCATATACCTGACAACTTTTTCATCATCACTCTCTCGATGACCTGCTCTGATATTGAGCTTTTAGAATTCCTCAGTATACTCCTTTACTGTCATCAGCTTCTGTCTCAGGTTCTGCATTCTCCTTAACAGTGTGATTTGATAATCCCTTGGGATAAATTTTACCTTCATCTTCGCAATCATTCGATCCCAGCTTTTGATCTTTTGCTTTCCTTTGGAACGTCTATCTGCTTGAAGCTCGTCCCACCATAATGATGCATGTCCCTTCAACTTCATGACAACATGCCTAACCTTTTTATCCTCTTCGATATCCTCATAATCGAAGTAGGTGTCAAGAGCTCGGATCCAATCCAGTAGCTCTTCTGCATCCAGATTTCCTTCATAAGTTGGAATGTCCATCTTTGTCTTTGAACTCATCTGGGTGATAGCTTTGATTAATCGGTCATTGGTTGCATCTTCAGCTGCAAATTCTCCTTGTTGTCTGGCTTCAAATTCACCTTCGGAGTCACTCAGATCTCCAGCACTCATTGTGCATCTCTGCGCTGCTTCCATATCTTCTAATCTCGCTTGAAGATCACGTATATGCCTCTCCATTTCTGGATTCTGTGCTTGTCTCCCTCTTCCTCTCTAGTTTCTCCTATCCTCTGGGTCAGGTGATTGTCTTTCTCTCCTCGGTGGCATGGTGAATTCTTCTTTTCTTCTCTACTACAGAAAACAGAGAAATTTTCTCGCTCTGATACCACTCTGACGCAAACGCACCACCCAGGCCACGTCTTCTTCCCCAGGACCTTCTCTTTCAATGGCCCAAAGAACGAAAATGCTCTTCAAAACCCCTTATTGGGAGTTTTCTGCACCCACAGGACTCTCCTTATGGTCTCCCTTGTCGTATCAGGAAATCGGACTTCGTGTAATCGCGAGTCTCTTACTCACTAGTTTGGGTCTCACAAATCCCCGAAACCCGATGAAAGTTCACCCACGTGTCCCTTGCTTTTGTCGAGAATTTCCCCGTCGGGAAATCGGAACTCGCGCTGTCGTGATCCACTTCTCTCACGGATCCCCGACTCCCGATCCCCGATGGTACTCTCTGTCCTCCTTAGATCCTTCTGGCTAACTCCTCTCTCATGTGACCTACTAGTCCACAAGACCACGGTCCTTCCCCTATCCAAGTTTCGGACTTCGTGAAATCGGAATGTGTAGATCTTATGCCCTTGGGATTTCCGATTCTCTGATTTCCGATGACACCTGGCATTGACCACTGCTAGGCTCAACCTTCCAACACCTATCCTCCACTACGCCCTTAACACTATTGGGAAATTGCGTATTGGGATATCATGATTCCCGTTGTCAATGTACATGGGACTTTCAATTCCCCAAACCCCGATATAAATTGCTACCTGTCCTCTATTCTAGCACCTGGGGCCCACACTCCTGTAGTGATCGGGAAATCACGTTTTGGAGTTTTGTGATTCCTGATGCGACGGTTCCTTTGTCCCCAGAAACCCCGAAATGTTGAACCCCAACTCCTTTGGATCCTTAGACACATGGCCCGATGATGAACGGTTGCGATCCTGTCGGGATATTGCGGATCGCGACTTCAAGTTGAACGAATTCTCTGTCCTCGAAAGCTCTGAAACCCTGATCCCCGACTCCTCACGATCTCTTTCCATGTGTCCTCACTGATGGATAGTTCAAATCTCCTGTCGGGATATCATGGATCGCGATTCCAACATGCAAGAGTTTCTTGCCTCCGGAAACCCCGATTCTACGATTCACGACTTCCTTGGATCTCCCGACACGTGTCCCTGCTGATGGACGGTTCCGAGCTTATCGAGATTTCACGGATCCTGATGAAATGATTTCTTCCCTCCTGGAATCCCCAATGGGTTAAATCCTGACTCCTGTCCGAATGTCTGACGCGTGTCCTGCCGAGATCAACGGCTAGGCTTCTCCATCGGTGTTTTGGGACTCATAAGGTCTCGATTTTCTCGACCAGTAAAACCCTGATGACTCTAATATCCCGATGTTTCTTTCGGGACTCCTCATCTACACACTATGACTTAAACCCTGCGCAACTTCTCGAGATCTAATGTCTGACAAGATTTCGCGTATTCCATCTGTGAATCCTGACTGTCGATTTCTCCTCCTTGAATATTTCTCGGGAATGGCTAAGTGTTCCTTCTCATAACTTGCTCTCCAATGCCTGCGCTTGCAACTCCTTTCTCGAAAATCCCATGGCACAAACCTCTTGTTCTCTCCTTTCACAATATCATAAAGGTTCTATGCCTCCTGAGCTTTTCCACTCTGATTCCTTCAGAGGAACTTGCGCGCACTCCTTGCGCTCAACATTCAACAACTTCCCAAGTGTCGAATCCTTTCGACTCTGCGCAACTCCTGCAGCAGCAGTCTTCAATCCCCTTTGCTCAGATTTACAACTGAGACTTCTTCTTCAGCCTGCACACTCCTTGCACGACTTCAACAACCCACTTCCACTTCTGGGTGAATGAGAACAAGAGTTAGACTACTGAACCTTCATCAACGCACTGCTTGCGGATGAATTGAACTGCACACCTTGCATGAATCTCCTGGCTCAGATAGAGAAACAATTGAAACTCATTCCATCTCCCTTTCAGACTTCAATTTGAAACATGAAATCACATGCACAACATATACCAAGAAAATGCATAAGAAGAAAGCAAAGATTCATGAGCATAACATCAACACACAGAGAAAACAACACAAACCATGAGTTTGAATCAAAGCTTCATTCTATTAATTCAAATGTCTGTACATGGGTGTTCTTCATACAATATTCTCTGTTTTCTCCTCTCTTCTCCTGAATGCTTCCTCTTCTATTTTACAATGGTACAATGAGGGTGTCTATATCCGTTTTCCCTCTCAGACTCTAACTATCAAATCTAGACTTAAA
>CBVK0104106485.1:0-15845 GCA_900067695.1 Picea abies
GACAAGAGCGTATGGCTCGAGGTCTGATACAATATACAAAATGCTCTCTTTCATAAATGGTTCATTGAAGACTTGCGCTACAATCCCAAAGTATTTTTAAAAATTTGGGTTTGTTTATCCAGCTGATCTCCGCTTGATGTGCTGGCTCACTTGATGAGTTGGCGATGCTCCTGCATCATAGAGGCACTCTCAAAACCAAAGGGGGAGAGGAAGAAATTTTAATCAGTCAAGATAGACTAGCAAATCAAGGATCCAGTGCTATTATTGCAATAAATTTGGTCATTATGAAAGTGAATGCAGAAATAAGCAAGTAGATCTGAATAGGGGAAGAGAAAATGTTACCAACACTAAAGAAGCAACATATGAATCATTGTTCTTCTCATGTCAAGTCACAGAAGAAGAAAGCAACAATGATGATATCTGGTTGTTGGACAGTGGCTACAATAATCATATGACAGGTAACAAAGATTTGTTTACTAGTTTAGATAGCTCTGTCACATCTCAAAGTAAATTGGGAGATGATTATCAAAATAAAGTTTTAGTTAAGGGTGTAATTTATGTATTGACCAAGCAAGATGAAAAGAAGGATATTCATGATGTTTATTATGTACCTAGTCTTAGACATAGTCTAATGAGTGTAGACCAAATGAATGAACATGGATATATAGTCATTTTTTAAGGTTCCAAGTGTACAATCTTGGACAAACCGCCCAGTAAGAAAATCATAGCTACAGTACAAATGACCAAAAATATAACGTTTCCTTTGATATTGAGAAATGTAATTTTTTCACAGTCATATGCCCAAAATGTGTCAAGCTCAGATGATACTTGGTTGTGGAATCTTAGATATGGTCACTTACCATTTAGTAGTCTCAGTATTTTACAAAATAAATCTACGGTCAAAGGTTTTTCCATTATCAATGAACAAAAAAACTCTTGTGACAGTTTTATTTTGTCCAAACACCAAAGGGATAGTTTTCCCAATGCTTCCTACAGAGAAAAAGAACATCACGAGCTAGTGCATACAAAACTTTTTGTTCCAATGCAAATTCAGTCAATAGGAGGCAACTTTTAGCTTCTAACATTCATTGATGACTTTAGCAGGAAATCTTGGGTTTATTTTCTCAAGCACAAATCAAAGACATTCGAAAAATTTAGAGAATTTTAATCTTTAATAGAGAAATAGAGTGTCAAATACATCAAAGTATTCAGATCAAATCGAGGAGGTGAGTATGAATCTAAATAATTTTCATCATATTCTAAGAAGCATAGGATCAAGAGATAGTTTACCACAAGATACACTCCACAACATAATGGAGTAGCTAAAAGGAAAAATCATGCAATAATGAATATGGCCAGAAGCATGTTGAAGGCCAGGAATTTTTCAAATGAATATTGGAGTGAAGCAATGGCATGCTCAATGTATATTTCAAATTTTTCACCAACTAGCAGTTTACAAAATCAAGTACCTCAAGAAGCATGGAGTGGTATGAAATCAAGTGTTTCTCATTTTAAAGTTTTTGGTTGTGTGGCTTATGCATATGTTCCTGAAGAGCTGAGGAGAAATCTTGATGATAGAAGTGAAAAATGCATATTTGTTGGATATAGTGAACAGTCTAAAGCATACAGGATGTATAATATTATTACCAAGAAATTTATAGAAATTCCAAGAAGATAAATCTTGGGATAACCAAACAAGTGAAATGATTGTAGATCAGGCTCCTTCTGTACAGGATGATAAACATGTGGAGGATACAAGACAACAACCTTCTTCACCAAGAATTCCAAGATTGCAAGTATAAGGCTAAAGAGAACAAATAAAGCATAGTTCATCATCTTCTTCTTCTAGCAATGATTCAGATCCCACTATAGAAAATTTGAGAAACCAGAAAACAAGAACCTTTAGAGAAAATTATGAGAAAAATGATGATGTGGATCAACAAGTACACTTTTCTATGTTATCCTATCAACCACTGTACTTTGAAGAAGTAGTCAATGAAGAAAAATGGGTTGATGCAATGAATGAAAAAATCGAATCAATTGAAAGAAACAACACATGGGATCTTGTGGATCTTCCTACAGGTAAAACAAACATTGGAGTTAAATAGGTGTACAAGAAAAAATTAAAGGAGAAAGGAAAAGTAGAAAAGAAAAATGCAAGACTTGTAGTAAAAGGGTTTGCTCAACAACTCAGTATTGACTATGGAGAAACATTTTCTCAAGTAGTATGTTTGGATACTGACAGAGCGGTTTTGGCAGTTGCAGCTCAAAACAAATGGCCAGTCTATCAAATGGATGTTAAATCATCCTTTCTGAATGACATTTTACAGCAAGAAGTTTATGTGGATCAACCACCAAGATTTCATATTAAAGGTAAAGAGTATAAAGTCTATATATTAAAGAAAGCATTGTATGGTTTGAAGCAAGCTCTAAGAGCTTGGTACAGTCACATTGATTCCTATTTGCTTAACAATGGGTTCAACGGGATCAACAATGAACCCACACTTTACACCAAAAGAGATCAGAAAGGTAATATTTTGATAATTTGTCTCTATGTTGATGACATGATTTATACAGGAAATTTGTTGTTGAATGAATTCAAAGCAGTCATGCAAAGTGAATTTGAGATGACTGATCTCGATCTTATGAAATATTTTCTGGGAATTGAAGTTGAGCAATTTGAAAAGGAAATTTTTATTTGTCAATGAAAATATGCCACAAATATTTTGAAAAGGTTAAAAATGAACAAATACAAGCCAACAGATACACCAACTGCAAAAAGTACAAAACTAAGTAAACAAGATGAAGAAACAAAAATTGATTATAACTTGTATAAGAGGCGTGTAGGCAGCCTCATGTACCTTACAACTACCACGCAAGATATTATGTATGTAGTAAGCTTAATTTTGATATTTATGGAATATCCTAAAATCTCTCATTGGAAAGTTGGAAAAATAATTCTGAGGTATATTGCAGGTAACGAAGCTAGGTGTGAACCATCGTTTGCAACAGGATTGAAATCTAGCTTTATTGTTGACAACATTTATTTCATGTCCTCCGAAGACAATCGACAGAGTTACTTTGAGTTACTTTCATGTCCTTCGAAGACATTCAACAACATTTATCTCATTGGTTCCGATGAACAGTGGAACACTTCTTGTTAACTTTTCAAGTGGTTTCGGCAAAGTTAGTCTTAAATATGTCTGTTGCATGCTTTGGTTACGCCAATAGGTTGGATTTTGTGAGATTTTGGAATATACGTTTTTAGGAAAGCGGGCAAAGTGGAGGGTCTAGCGTGGGTGGTGGGTCGTCCCGTCCATGTAAGTTTGAATTCTTTCCTCCCACACTTATAAATACTACAACATTTTTTAAACAAGACCTTAAAACACGTCTTTTGAAAACCTTTCAAAAAGACGTTTACACCGCTTTAAAACGAAATCGATCATCAAAACCCCTTTTAAGTTATTATTTAATTTTTTTAACTTTAATTAATTTAAATAAAAATAATTTAAATTTAAAATCATTATTGACATAATACAAGTCTTTCAACCAATGTAACCTCGTGTGGAGGGGTCAACAAAAGAATGCAAACATTTGCTAACATTGTCGGCGGAGATTTTAAATGCTTGTAACTCTCTCACATGGCCTCTAATTGGAGTACCATATTTTGCACTGAAGAACGTGGAGAGGTGCTTCCGTTTAGTCCGTTGTCGATGCCATTCAAGCGTTACATTCCTGTAACGACTGATGCAGCTGGTTTGGGCGAGAAAACCTAGGTGATTCATTTTGGCAATTATTAGCATTGGATTTTGATTTCGTGAGTTGCGTTGGAATCATAATGGAAAAAATCATATGAATAACCTATTTCGGGGAAGAAAATCTCACTTTGACAAAAGTTGAAAAATTACGCTCAAAGTCATTTTATAATGAAAGTTTGGGTCATGCTTTCAACGCTGCTTCACCCAAACTAAATTCCATCTAATCCCGTGTCATCTTTGATGTAGAGTTTCTTTTTTCGTCCATTGAAGTTGAAATAATGTATCAATAGAATGAAATTATAAATCCATCAAAACAAAAAAAATGATGTTTAGAGTGCCTATCACTATGTAGGAGCCAAGAGGACCGAATTTTTTCCAAAGTGTGTTTCAGATCTTGCACAAGAAAAACAGGTGTTATGGTCAACCTATCTGATGTTAGACGACAGTTTCACGATCACATTTTAGTCACAGAACCAAGAAATGGAAAGTAAACAAGCTGGTATGATGTGTGGGAACACAAGTTGTTGGTGACACAAAACGATTTGATTATGAATTTGATCATGAAGCAGATCGGGAGAAGTAGGTATCAGTTATTAGTTATCCATTTAGGCATGGAAATCTTAGTCACTGGAAATGTTTGGCAGACCAATTGACGGACACAACAAGAAGGATCTGAGATGGTGGAGGATAAGATAGGCTTCAATACAAAGGCATGTCTTTCTAACTGGTTCAATGTCAATAAGAGAAAGAATATCACCATCGAAGCACTTAGTGTTGATGAGGGTTCAACATCCTTCAGTTGTTGCATCAATGAAAAAACATGAAAACTCATCAACAAGTAGTGCATCGGTGAGGGAGAGACAAACCTCATAAATATGCAATGTATTGGATAGAAATGAAGGGGTTTTTTTTATATGCGATGTCTCGGTGAAGGTGGAAGGAGGTTAGCTAGTGAAAGATACGTGCATGGTAAAGTTGATCATGTGAACATATTTGATGTACCAACATTGGTCATGTGAACTTCATCGGTGATAAATATATGTGTCGTTGAGTTTTAATGGAAGCATGCTAACGAATCGAATAAGTTCGGAGGAAGGTGGTTGATGTATCGACGAATAAATCTATAGCGCACCAAAAATTGGTTGCGTCAACGAAGGAAAGATTGTGTTCATTGGTACGATATGTATCGACGAAAGAAGAGGGAACTCGGGGGAGTATGGATCAACGAGTTGAAGTGATTGGAAGAGAAATTGAAAATGGTAAGGTGGGAAGGGGCAGGAAAAGCTTGGGCCTAGCCACTTGCATGAGAGAGAGAGAGAGAGAGAGAGAGAGAGAGAGAGAGACGAGGGTTTTGATAGAAAATTTTGGAAGGAGGTCCAATTTCTTGTCTTAGAGATATGCTAAGAAAACAAAATTGGGATGTTGTTGTGCAGATGCAACAGAAGCCTAATACATATTATCCAAATAGAAATATCCCTAATACATATTATCCAAATAAGGTTTCTAATAATGAGTCCATGATGGAAGACTCCTTGGGAAAAAGTGGAAGACCATCAATCAAATGTTGGGTATGTATGTAAGATCACATGTACGAATATTTCCCTCATAGAGATGAAAAAATGATGGCATTACACAACATTCAAGAGCCTACCACAATGGAATACATGGGAAAACATATTCCAAGGATGTATGCAACCCTATAGGATTGATAAGTAGAGCATCAATCCCATATGATTGAGGTGGAAGGTAAGATTATAAATCATCACGTTTCTATTTTGATCGATTCAGGAGCAAGCCATAGTTATATCAATGCTAAATTATTGGACATATTACATTTGATGAAAATTAAGCTTGAAATATCATGGTTGGTCTAGCTAGCCACTGGGATGAAAGGAAGGATTAATGAAATTGTTAGAAGTTGTCCAGTAGATTTGAATGGAGTGAATACAAATGTTGATTTGAATATCATACCATTGGGATCTTATGATATCCTAGTTGGAATGGTGTTGGACAAGCAGTTTTGGAATACAGTTTTGGAAAAATACTAAGTACAGAAGAAGTGCGCAAAAGAGGTGTTCAGATGAGAAGATGAAAGATGAGGAAGTGTGTAGCTGAGATTCATCGCAAAGGACAACACATAGTAAAAAAAATAAGACAGAGAATAATAAAGAAAAATAAAGTCGGAGAAGAAAGAAGATGAAAAGGAAAAATGATAGTTCAGCATTCTAAAGATGGAAGGATGTGCAAAAGAAACATGCAAATGGAAAAGAAGAAGAAAGCAACCAAACAATCGACTAACTAAATTATCCATACAATGTAATGGGATTTTGAGATGATACAAGTAGGGTTTTAAGCCCTAGATTTGATGTATAAATATGTAACGGGTTGGGATATTAGGGGTTCTAGTCTGAGAGAACAAAGGCAGTGATGAAAGAGGAAGAGAGGGATTGAGGATACAAGAAGAGGGTATACTAGAAGAAGAATACGAGCTTGGAGAGTTGTGCAGATGAAGGAGGTACAAGAGGAAAAATATTGGGGCTAAGAAAGGAGAGCCACATAGTGAGCTCAAGGGGAGAGAACCTTGCGCACTAGTTTGAATAGTGGAGATACCATATATAGGAGGAGAAGAAGAGGATTTTCAGTCCAGTCCAGTAATAGAAGAACCAATAATTCCTATTCGGACAGGATCCTGTGTCGAATCCAAAACCCCATGTGTGTCACCACAATCAAAAATAAAAATTGAAGACTTATCAAAACAATTGTAGTTAGCCAGAGATGACTGATTAGTAACAATCAGAGTAGTGGAAGTAGTGTGTAGATTCAAAGTCAGAATTAGAGTCAACCAACATGACCAAGTAGAGGGAATACACAAAGAAAAATGGCATGGGTATACAAATCCCTTAGACTACCTGAGTTTTAGGGAGCTGGGTCAGAGGACTCAAAACAACACTTGTTTTTCTGTGAGACAATTTGGGCCACAAAGAATGTCCAAGATGAGGCTGTGAATATTGTGTAATTGGAAACAAAATTTAGAGGTCGTGTGTTGGTTTGGTACATGAAGCTATAGAGTGCCACACCTACAGGGTAGGCCAAAACTTTCGTAGAGATAAGGTAAGCACTGTTGAATGAGTTTAAGAAGCCAAATTCATATTCACAGTACATCACAGCACTGAAGGAGATTAAATGGGTACAAACGGAGTCAGTATGGGACTTCGATCAAATATTCAAGGATCTGATGGGTAGAATGAATTTACAGATCCTCGATCAATAACATAGATAATAGTTCATTGTAGGTCTTCTTCCACACATTCGCAGGTTGTTGGTTCAAAAAACGATTACAACGCAGCCTCTGGAACTAGAAATTGAAATGAAATTGGAATCATCTACTATACAAGACAGTGGAGGGATGGTGAAAGTTTAGACATAGTTGGTTGCATTGACGATTCAATTGGTAGAACTGACAAATGGAAAGGACAAATGTGAGAAAATATGGTGTACCAAATGTAGGACTCAAGGTCATCACAAGGATGAATTCCCAACATTCATGCAATATTACCGGGAGGAGGATATTGCAAGATAAGAAATGGGGCCATCACCCGACAGAGTGTCTGTTACTACATTAATATCAGAGTACCCCAAGGAACATGTTTTTCATTTTTTTCAAGTCAGTGGGACATGAAGAGAAGGATTGTCGTGGATTTGAATTAATGAGGAATAACACATCATATATATATAGGATTCAGGAGGAGAATGTTGCAGCAGAAGGGGATGGGCTACAATACAATACTCAAATAGGCTTCAATATAGGGAATAAAGGAAACTTTGGAAGAGGCTAAGGTAGAGGAAATTTTGGTAGAGGAGGAGGATGATTGATTATATGTTATAACGGTAATCAATCCAAACACCTTTCCTGTGAATTTCTGAGTCTGTGTACAATGTGCACATACTACAGAGGAGCACTAGATCATGTGACAAAATAATGTCTCCAAATCATTATGAAATGGAAATCCAAAGGAAACCATAACCCAAATCCAAACCAAAATGTACATAAAATATCAACTAAAATACTCAATGAAGGACCAAGAATAGTAGTTGTTACGCGCGAAGGAGCTAGAAGAAGGGCTGATATGATGAATGAAGGAACGAAAATTGAACAGTGGGTAAGGAAGTTAGCAGGGCCTATGCCAACCTTTTATCCTCAATAGGAAAAGGATACATATCAAATAATAAGAAAATAAGTGTTAATATTTGATTGGGCAATGGGGAGCATCAACATCAGTTGTGCCTCAGGTAGAAGATCATGTTGTGCCAGAGAAACCAACTCGAAAGGTAAGTATGCTAACATAATTCTTGAAAATTTGTGTACATATAATGAAGCATGAAATTGTGATGAGTACATTGTATGAAATGAATTCTCATTGCACACAAGTAAGGGAAAATCCCATCACACAAAGGATGGTAAACCAAGTACTACACAGGAAGAGGACCAATGAAGAATACAAATTTACTGCGTAGATTGCGGAGTATGATGTGGATAATGTTATCTTGGACTTGGGGTATGACATGAATGTTTTACCCAAGCATACATGGGAGATGGTGGGAAAACCAAAGCTAGTATGGTCTCATGTTCAACTAAGGCTCACGAATCAACACAAAATAGTATAGATTAGTTGTTTGACATGAGTACTCGTGAACATATATGAAGTGCACAACGTGACAAAATTTGAATTAATTAAGATCGTGGAAGACATTCAACCACATAAACCACCGATGGGAATGGAATGGGATTTTGATAACTAGACGAACATCAACATGAAGAGGAGGGAGATGATATTTGAAATTTATTGCAACCTTGGACCCATAAGAAGGAAAGAGATACATAGAGTCATCTAGAGGAAATGACATTGACAATTTATACAAAATGACGGTGTGGATGGATGATTATGTCAACCATACAATATATGGTGCGCTAATTTGGTGAAGAAGCAGTTCATGTTCATCCGATTATGAATAAGGTCTATATCATTGGCATCATAGAATTCACGAAGTCTCCACTAGATGATGTGCACATATAACCCGTTCCTTGTGTTGGATTGGAACAAAGCTATGTGATCCACTTAGGTATGATGGATTAACTGATATAACCATGTTTGTAAAGTAATTTGAGTTGAAAGTACCAAAAAAAATAGGTTTTTAGCACTATATTTTGTCCTAAAAGCGACTCCAACAAGATGGGTTGCAACTAGAGAGGGAATAAAAGACTCGTCACAATGCAGGTGAGATCGGAAGAGCGTCGTGTAGGGAAAGAGTGTAGCAGTTTTGGAATACAGTTTTGGAAAAATACTAAGTACAGAAGAAGTGCACAAAAGAGGTGTTCAGATGAGAAGATGAAAGATGAGGAAGAGTGTAGCTGAGATTCATCACAAAGGACAACACATAGTAAAAAAAATAAGATAGAGAATAATAAAGAAAAATAAAGTCGGAGAAGAAAGCAAATGAAAAGGAAAAATGATAGCTCAGCATTCTAAAGATGGAAGGATGTGCAAAAGCAACATGCAAATGGAAAAGAAGAAGAAAGCAACCAAACGATCGACTAACTAAATTATCCATACAATGTAATGGGATTTTGAGATGATACAAGTAGGGTTTTAAGCCCTAGATTTTATGTATAAATATGTAACGGGTTGGGATATTAGGGGTTCCAGTCTGAGAGATCAAAGGCAGTGATGAAAGAGGAAGAGAGGGATTGAGGATACAAGAAGAGGGTATACTAGAGGAAGAATACGAGTTTGGAGAGTTTTGCAGATGAAGGAAGTACAAGAGGAAAAATATTGGGGCTAAGAAAGGAGAGCCACATAGTGAGCCCAAGGGGAGAGAACCTTGCACACTAGTTTGAATAGTGGAGATACCATATATAGGAGGAGAAGAAGAGGATTTTCAGTCCAGTCCAGTAATAGAACAACCAATAATTCCTATTTGGACAGGATCCTGTGTCGAATCCAAAACCCCATGCGTGTCACCACAATCAGAAATAAAAATTGAAGACTTATCAAAACAATTGTAGTTAGCCAGAGATGACAAATAAAAATTGAAGACTTATCAAAACAATTGTAGTTAGCCAGAGATGACTGATTAGTAACAATCAGAGTAGTGGAAGTAGTGTGTAGATTCAAAGTCAGAATTAGAGTCAACCAACATCACCAAGTAGAGGGAATACACAAAGAAAAATGGCATGGGTATACAAATCCCTTAGACTGCCTGAGTTTTAGGGAGCTGGGTCAGAGGACTCAAAACAACACTTGTTTTTCTGTGAGACAATTTGGGCCACAAAGAATGTCCAAGATAAGGCTATGAATATTGTGTAATTGGAAACAAAATTTAGAGGTCGTGTGTTGGTTTGGTACATGAAGCTACATAGTACCACACCTACAGGGCAGGCCAAAACTTTGGTAGAGATAACATAAGCATTGTTGAATGAGTTTAAGAAGCCAAATTCATATTCACAGTACATCACAGAACTGAAGGAGATTAAATAGGTACAAATAGAGTCAGTATGGAACTTCGATAAAATATTCAAGGATCTGATGGGTAGAATGAATTTATAGATCCTCGATCAATAACATAGATAATAGTTCATTGTAGGTCTTCTTCCACACATTCGCAGGTTGTTGGTTCAAAAAACGATTACAACGCAGCCTGTGGAACTAGAAATTGAAATGAAATTGGAATCATCTACTATACGAGACAGTGGAGGGATGGTGCAAGTTCAGACATAGTTGGTTGCATTGACGATTCAACTGGTAGAACTGACAAATGGAAAGGACAAATGGAAAGCACAAATGTGAGAAAATATGGTGTACCAAATGTAGGACTCAAGGTCATCACAAGGATGAATTCCCAACATTCATGCAGTATTATCAGGAGGAGGATATTGCAAGATAAGAAATGGGGCCATCACCTGACAGAGTGTTTGTTACTACATTAATATTAGAGTACCCCAAGGAACATGTTTTTCATTTTTTTCAAGTCAGTGGGACATGAAGAGAAGGATAGTCGTGGAATTGACTTAATGAGGCAGAACACATCAGATATATATATAGGATTCAGGAGGAGAATGTTGCAGCAGAAGGGGATGGGCTACAATACAATACTCAAATAGGCTTCAATATAGGGAACAAAGGAAACTTTGGAAGAGGCTAAGGTAGAGGAAATTTTGGTAGAGGAGGAGGATGATTGATTATATGTTATAACGGTAATCAATCCAGACACCTTTCCTGTGAATTTCTGAGTCTGTGTACAATGTGCACATACTACAGAGGAGCACTAGATCATGTGACAAAATAATGCCGCCAAATCATTGTGAAATGGAAATCCAAAGGAAACCATAACCCAAATCCAAA
The DNA here is from genome assembly GCA_900067695.1 of Picea abies. NCBI lineage: Eukaryota > Viridiplantae > Streptophyta > Pinopsida > Pinales > Pinaceae > Picea > Picea abies. The sequence continues at coordinate 11,159 of CBVK0104106485.1, forward strand.
CCAAAATGTACATAAAATATCAGCTAAAATACTCAATGAAGGACCAAGAATAGTAGTTGTTACACGCGAAGGAGCTAGAAGAAGGGATGATATGATGAATGAAGGAACAAAAATTGAACAGTGGGTAAGGAAGTTAGCAGGGCTTATGCCAACCTTTTATCCTCAATAGGAAAAGGATACATATCAAATAATAATAAAATAAGTATTAATATTTGATTGGGGAGCATCAACATCAGTTGTGCCTCAGGTAGAAGATCACGTTGTGCCAGAGAAACCAACTCGAAAGGTAAGTATGCTAACATAATTCCTGAAAATTTGTGTAGATATAATGAAGCATGAAATTGTGATGATTACATTGTATGAAATGACTTCTCATTGCACACAAGTAAGGGAAAATCCCATCACACAAAGGATGGTAAACCAAGTACTACACAGGAAGAGGACCAATGAAGAATACAAATTTACTGTGTAGATTGCGGAGTATGATGTGGATAATGTTATCTTGGACTTGGCGTATGACATGAATGTTTTACCCAAGCATATGTGGGAGATGGTGGGAAAACCAAAGCTAGTATGGTCTCATGTTCAACTAAGGCTCATGAATCAACACAAAATAGTATAGATTAGTCGTTTGACATGATTACTCGTGAACATATATGAAGTGCACAGTGTGACAAAATTTGAAGTAATTAAGATCGTGGAATACATTCAACCACATAAACCACTGATGGGAATGGAATGGGATTTTGATAACCATACGAACATCAACTTGAAGAGGAGGGACATGATATTTGAAATTTATTGCACCCTTGGACCCATAAGAAGGAAAGAGATACATAGAGTCATCTAGAGGAAATGACATTGACAATTTATACAAAATGACGGTGTGGATGGATGATTATGTCAACCATACAATAGATGGTGCGCTAATTTGGTGAAGAAGCAGTTCATGTTCATCCGATTATGAATAAGGTCTATATCATTGGCATCATAGAATTCACGAAGTCTCCACTAGATGATGTGCACATATAACCCGTTCCTTGTGTTGGATTGGAACAAAGCTATGTGATCCACTTAGGTATGATGGATTAAATGATATAACCATGTTTGTAAAGGAATTTGAGTTGAAAGTACCCAAAAAAAAAAAGGTTTTTAGCACTATATTTTGTCCTAAAAGAGACTCCAACAAGATGGGTTGCAGCTAGAGAGGGAATAAAAGACTCGTCACAATGCAGTAGATGAATGCAAGTAAGGTTTGTCACTGAGGAGGAAAATATTGTATAGAAGTATACAGGAGAGAGTGACCCAGCGAGTCATGTTGAACAATGCAGGGATTTATGGATTTCAATATCGGAAATAGAATGGGCACATATATTTATACACAGATTGGACACATTTCCGAAGAACTATTATTTGGAATTGGAAATGCGCAGGGAGACAACAAGATGGGAAGAACTGGTCCAAAGGTTCAAAATCACATTTACTTTCGAATATGAATCTCCATCAATAGATACAGTGCTACAATCTATTCGAACGAAGATATTCTCAGAAGAAGGAATAATGGAGGTTGTACTAGTGTGCAGTGTGCACATAGCCAAGATGATTGTTCATGAGATATTAGAGTGCTACAATGTAGATAAGGAGGAACATGATGAAGAGGATCCCCAAAATGTACAAGTACCTGAGAGAGAAGGAGAATGAGCAGTATAAGAGCCAGATCTTGAATCCATTGCATATACACAACTGATAAAGACATATAAGGTAAAAATTGGGACAACAGAGAATCCAAAGTTTGCGTAGAAAGGGGACTATTGGAGTGATTAGACAATCAATAATATTCCATACTTACTACGAGAATATTAGGACCTATTCCCACCAACATTTTCATAGATGAAGGGAATAGCAGGGGACTTAGGCAATATGAATATTCCACTGAAACCATGCGCTAAGATAATCTGGCAAAAGCATTACAGGTTAAATATGAAATACAAGGAGAAGGTGAAGGATGAAATAGATAGGATGCTCAATGTAGGAATCATTGAACCAGTAGAAGAATCTAAGTGGATCAGTCCAATAGTAGTGCTAGATAAGAAGACAGGAGGAATCATGATCTACATGGATCTAAGGAAGATGAATGGTGTGTGCTTACATGACCCATTCCCAGCACCATTCACAGATGAGGTACTGGAGAATGTAGGAGGCCAAGAAACTTACTCTTTCACAAATGGGTTCTCGGGGTACCATTAGATAAAAATTACGCAGGAGGATCACCACAAGACTACTTTTGAGACAAGGTGGGGAAGTCATATTGAAGAATTCCTGAGCGATATTTTCCAGAGTAGTGGTTACAACATTCAAGGAGTTCATCCATAATTTCCTTGAAGTATAATTGGATGATTGGACAGTTTTCAGTCTACTGAAGGATCATATAGAAGTCTTGCGACTCATGTTGGATCGGTGCACACATTGTCATATTTTGTTGAACTTGAAGAAGTGTAATTTTTGCACACTGTTTGGAATTATTATAATACATGTAGTGTGAAAATATGGACTATTAGTAGATCCAACCAATATTGCAGTAATTCTATAGTCAGAACCTCCTACATCAGTCAAAAAGATAAGGTAAACTCTGGGTCCTACAGGTTATTACATGAAATTTATCAAAGGATATGCGCAGATCACAACACCGATGAAAAATTTTCTGAAGAAGGAAGCAAAGTTCCAATGGAAAGAGGACTGTCAAAAGGGGTTGGACACCTTAAAGAAGAAACTTGTGACTACGTAGATTTTGATTTTTCCAGACTAGAACAAGGATTTCCATGTACATGTAGATGCATTGTCCATAGTGTTGGGCGTAGTACTATCCCAACTAGGAGAGGGAGACATAGATCACCCAATTGATTTTTCAAGAAGGAAGTTATCTATATCAAAGAAGAGTTATACAACCATAGAATGAGAAAGAATGGCAATGGTCTACACACTATGGAAATTCAAGCATTGTTTATTAGGATTTCACTTTAAGATGTATACAGACCATTATGCATTAAAATACTTAGTCAACCATCCATTGTTGGGGGAGAGAATATGCAGATGGATATTATTATTTTAGGAATATGAATTTGAAGTTGTAGTGAAGCCAAGGAAGCTTAATGTAGGACCAAATCATCTATTTTGGATATTTTTAGGAGAAGATGCAAGAAACTTAGATGAAAAATTCCCATATGCACAACAATTTGCAATAAAAATGATGGATTATTACTTCTCGAACATAGTGGAGTTCCTAAGTACAGGTATGGCTCCATCAGACATGATGGTTGCATAGAAGAAGCAACTGGTGGTTAAAGAAAAAAATTATTAGGTAATTGCAGGGAATTTGTACAAGATGTGTGCAGATGGAATATTGAGATGTTGTGTGTTGGAACATGCAAGATCGATGATACTTGAAGAAGTGCGTGATGGAATTGCAGGAGGAGATTATGTAGGGAGAGAAATAGGAAAAAAAAATTGTGCGTAGGACTTTGGTGGCCTACACTACACAAAGATGCAAAGGATTATTGTTAGTCATTTGTTGTATGGCAATGAGTAGAAAATCCATCCAGGTTAGTTGAAATGCCTTTGAATCCACATGTTACATTGCAAGCATTTGATAAATGGGAAATAGAATTTGTGGGTCCAATCAACCCAAAATCAATAAGATCATGGGAAATGTACGTAATCACTACGACAAAGTATTTGACAAGGTGGGCAGAAGAAACACCAGTTATTGATTTCACTGTGGAGAATGTTGCACGATTTTTGTTCGAGAATGTACTCACAATGTTTGATTGTCCTCACATATTACTTAGTGACCAGTTGTTGGAGTAAGAAATTTTGGGGTTAGTCGTAGCTAATGAGAAAAATAGATGGACCAAAGGAAGCAGTGCATGCTAGAGAATGAGGGGAAAGTAGAGCGCAAGAAGGCAAAGGAAAAAGAACACTAGGAATCAAGGAAGATCAATGTAGAGTAAAAACAAGGAATGGTTGGATCAAAGACCAATCGCATAGAAGGAAGTTAGAAAGTGGACAAGTGGAGTCCACTTAGAATTAGGGTTTTTGAGTCATGATGTAAGCATTTTTACCCATTTTGTAATATAAATAGAGGATGTATGGGGCATATAGGAGGGGGAAGAGACTTCTGGTCTTGTTATAAGAGTAGTATCACTTTTAGTCTTTTGAGAACCTTTTTGGATTTGGAGTCGCAATACTAGTTTTGTAGAGAGTTGTGAAGCTCAAATGAAGTCATTTTTTAGATGTAATTGAGGGTCAGGTTGCAAGTTGTAGAGATTTTTGCGATGCTCATCAGCCTCATAGAGCATGAGAAACTATTGATGTAATGCGTGTAGCGCCAAAATTTGATGAAGAATAATAAATTAGAAGATCTGTGTGGACGTAGCATAGGGGGGTGAACCATGGTAAAACTATGTGTTGCAATGTGTATGAATGATGGTTTTTGTTATTTATGCAATTATGAATGAATGATTAAAATGGTATTTTATAGTGTTTATTAATGTTAATGCAAAATGAACTAAATGATATATCTAGATGAATGGAATAATGAAGTACATGGTATAATGTATGATAAAGTAGAAGTAAAAGAAGTAAAACTAAGATCCCCAATCCCTTCCATGACTACAGACATATGCGTCCT
>CBVK0104106490.1:0-11920 GCA_900067695.1 Picea abies
CATAATATCCTGCTACCCCTGAAACTATGTAATTCTAGGACGTTCATTGGTGCAGGCCATTCCATGATAGCCTCTACCTTCACTAGATCCACAATGATACCTTCGCTGGAGATTACATGCCCAAAAAAATCATTTCGAAAGTTTCATAAATAATTTGTTCTCTCGGAGGAACTATAGTACCAGGCACAAAAGTCCGTCCTAGTCTCCATCGTCCGAGATTATATCAAATATCGTCAATGAGTACTTGAACAAACTTTTTCAAGTATTCTTGGGAAACCCCATTCATCAAGCTCATGAATATCCCTGGGGAGTTTTTCAGTCAAATAATAACTCGTAGTGTCCAAACCTCATCTTAAACGCGGTCTTAGGAATGTCTCCCTCCTTGATACATAACTGGTGATACCCTGATCTCAAATTGATCCTTGAAAACACCGTCGCACCCTTCATCAGATCAACATATTGTCTAACCTTGGCAACAAATATTGGATCTTGATTGTTTCCTTATTCAATTGTCTGTAGTCAATGTAGAGTCTCCACGACCCATCCTTCTTTTGTATGAAAATAGCAGGCGCACCCCATGGTGAGGCATCAAGGGTCCAAATAAACTTTAAAATGTCTCAAATATTCTTATTTAGCATGTTAGTTGCAATCCAAAGAAACATTTTCCTTATTTTGGGCTTCCAACGAGCCTCTATCACATCAAAGTAGATGGGGGAAATGCTTCTAGATAAATCTATTCACAATGAATCATGGGAAGAATTGATAGCAAATTTAGAGGCCAATATTACCAACTAGATGGATTGCTTCCTCACCCTCCTGAGAAGGATACTTTTGATCGAATCGGTCCTCTTCTCAATGCCCTTATATATTTTCTTGGTTATGTAAACCCAAAAAATAATAATAAAAGAGATCAGAAATATCCAATAGTCCTTCCTATGAGGGGGAGAGCTGAAAGAAAATAAATGGGCATTGGTTGCATGGGAAAAAATCAATATTCCCAAATCACATGGCAGAGTGGGTATCAGGGAACCACATCGCATTTTCCAAGATTTAGAATAAATACTATGGTGGAGGTGGATAAAGAGTCTTGAATCCAAGATATGGAAGCTCAAATATATGCCCAAAGCTCCCCAGCAAGAGATAATCATGCTATATGGAGAGAGACCCAGTTCCCTTGTCTCGCACAATGCTTGGAGAAATAGAGGAATCGTTCAAAAACAGAGCTTCTGGGAATTTCAGAATGGTCAGTTTGAACTATTATGAGATGATGTGTGGGAACAAAAAACCATCCTAGGAGTTAATGAGCATCTTCTTTAGGTAAAAAAATTCATGTTAAGCAAAGGATGGGTCAAGATTCATCAATATTGGAAGGACTTGGATCCTGGAGGGAGATATGATATAAATTATAAATATTTAGAGTATTGACCTATCAATTGGACCGAAGATCTAAAACTCATGATGAAAGAGGAGTTGCACCTAATACAGATTAGATCAAGAGAAGGACACGATATCTTGAGATGGGAGAGAAGAGGATACATAAAATTTAGGATCTAAGATGCTTATTTGAAGGAAGTGAATCTATCGGAGGAAAATTGGGGGGAGGAATGGAAAAAGGTCTAGCAACCTGAGTTGTGGCCAAAGATTTCAACTTTACTCTAGATTTTGATATGGAAAAAAGTCCTAACATGGGACTATCTACTATGTAGGAAAATTTAAGGCACATCCATATGCACGATGTTCCTATAGGAGAAGGAAACAATAAACCATTTCTTTTGTGGCTATAGGGTAGGGTCTATCTTATGGGATAGAGGAGTAGAACTCTTTTGGCATTCAGATAGAATAAAAAATGACACCACCAAAAAAACTGTAGAGTGGAGTGCAGATCCTTTCTCGAATCCCATACTTAACAAAACATGGAAGATATTCCCAAGGGTATTGATGTGGAATGTCTGGAAGGAAAGAAATAGAAGGATATTTAAGTATAAAATACTCACATTGGACTAGGTATGGAATATTATTCATGCAAATATCCAAGATTCCATTTCTTCATATGCATGGGAAGATGAACATGGAATACTAAAAGAAGAGGAGGATACAATATTAAAAAATTGGAGGCTAGACCAACTTTATTATTGAGGGACAAAAATCCTGAGACAGATTAAGAATAGAATCAAACAAAAATGGATGCCACCACTAGAGGGGTCACTCAATTTGAAATTTGATGGTGCCTCAAAGGGAAATCCAGGCCCCTCCAGGGTGGGGGGAGTCTTTCTCAATGCAGAAAGAAAAATCATCTCACTTTTTTCAAGTAAGTTGGGGAAAAATACTGACAATGGGCAAAGTTAGAAGGTCTGTTTAGAGGTTCGGCCACATCAATAGATCAAGGATACCAATCACTTATTGTAGAACTAGACTCACTCCTACTAGTTTCAAATATTAGGAAATTGATAAACAGTTCCCATCCTAAGAAAATTTCCAAAAATTGGAGATTATATTTTGGGCTTGCGGAGGTATTCAGAATGACCATGACCATCCCAGTGGTTATCCCATTACATGTGAGAAGAAGTGTAAATGTAGTGGAAGGATATATGTAAAATGTAGGGGTCATACAACCAACAAATTTTGAACGGAAGGGGATCCCATACCATGGAACCTCTTGCGAGATGCCATAAATCTGAGTGACATGTACTTGCGTCTCTCGGATGAGGTGATGGAATTTGAGACTGGGCCTAGGCAAGTCACGACACCCCATAATCTTGATAATATGGCATGGAAAACTAGTACAACAACAAGGACATCTGGTAATGAGGTTAGTTATAGGAAGGACATGTCGATGGGAATGGGCAGTCAACCATCAGGTGAAGAGGAGGCTCATACTGGCATGCTCGAAGTGGGAAAATAATTATCATAATTAAAATTCTTAGTGTGAGAGATGGTAGGAGTATGCAACTGTCAATGGAAGGTGGGGTGGAAACTCTAGAATCCACCATGGAGATTACCATACGCGATGACAACGATGAGAGGCGAAGTTTTAAAGTACCGTTTTGGTGGGTAAGGCCAAAAATTCTTTAACCAATTGGGAAGTCTGATTCTAGATGGATCCCCACTTCAAAAACTTGAGAGACACATAACAACACGAGAGAAAGAGAAGTTGTGAGGATGAATTTGTTGTAATTTAAATATATCTCTAAGCCTTGGGAGGCACCTAGGGTATAGAGAAAACTGAAAATTGTGAGCATTGTTAGGAGAGTTTGGAGACCCTAGAGAAGGGATAGATTTTGGGGAAAATGAGAGGTTAGGCACAAGCATAAGAGGACCACAGAAGACATGGGGATACAACCAAGAAATAAGAGAAACGTAGGTGGTGAAAATATGTCTAAGCATGGTGTGAAGGGTGGTAGCCAATGGTGGAAGTGGGCAGAAGCATCCTCCTCCCACAAGCCCATGAAAAAAAAAGAGGTGTTCAAATCTTCCTAGATGGTGGATTCCATATTCAAGTACCTACTCTCTTATTTGTACAATAAGGTGGCAACAAAGGTCAAGGAAACAATGACAGTGCAGAGGAGGGCATCTTGGAGAAGGTGAAGGAATGGGTGGAAGATCCATTTTATTACAGGACAAGAGAAACCAAATACTTTAAGTTGGAAGAAACATACTAGATAGTTAAGGAAATGGTGGCTCAAACCATAGAGGGGACTAGGAAGGAACAAGGGGACACCCTACATGCAATTAGAATTCTTGAAGGAAAAGTTAAAATTTTATGTAAGCCTCAATATGGAATTAAATTCAGAGTTACTCCAAAAGGACACAACATGGAACAACTAGAGGTATATTCCAAGAACCCGATCTCTCTATGTTCCAAGGACCAACCCATCCAAACTGAAAATTATGAATAAGGAAATGATGCGAGAGAGGACACCAAGATGGGTCTACACCAAGTTGGAGCTAAGGGGGACCAGGTTTGAACTATTTTCTATTTAAGTCCAGTAGATAATATTAGATTTTGTAGTATGTATAGGGAGTATAGAATTCACAAAGGTAGATCTTAATGGAATTATCTCCAAACTATTAGTTATGATTATCATTTGGTTTTCTGAGAAAAAACTTAATACTGTTTTGATGAAAACTTGGTTGATTTCTCTCAGGCATGGACACTAGTTTCCATTTTGGCAGGTCCCCCAAGAAGGATGCAATTTTTTTTGTATATATAGAATAGAAAAACGTAGATGGTTTTTAGATTTAAAAAAAAAATCCATGAGAAATTTGTAAAACCCATGAATGTGAAATAATAATAAAATATCATAAAATACAAACCTAAAGATTTTGAAAAAATGCATGTAAAGTCGATCCCTAAGGTAAAAGTAATTTTTCGATAGCAATTCCTGGAAAATAATAAATATATATCCATGGTGTATGTTGATAAAGTCTCAATTTGGAAATTTCCAGATATAGTAAGTTTGATGATAAAGTCCCAATGTGAAAAGATCTAGATATAGAAAATTCCCAAATAAAATAAAAATAAATATACATCCGATTCTAGAAGGGGAAATTTTTTAAACCATGTATGGATTTGGAAATCCATGGGTAAAATAAAATAAAAATAAAAATAAAATAATAAAAATAAAATATAAAATAAAGTAAATAAAACTAGACAAACTCATATATACAAATTAAAATTCGGATGTGGTTAGGGAAAAATGAGGCTTGTTTCCAAATCAGGGTCAAGGTTCTACTACGAGTTAAGGTTATACTATGGGTTAAGGTTATGCAACTAGGTTACGATTCCAAACCTAGAAATCAAAATATGAAACAAATGATATCATGAAAACTCCAAATATCTGGATTCCCAGATGTCTGAGATCCACATAAAGTGTATTCCCTTGAAACAAATCCAGTTGTGTGAATGTCACATCATATAGGAAAGGTCAACATGAAACAGAGAGAGTCACTTGGCATAACATAGGATAATTGGAAACCTAGATGACACCCCATACACCATGTTAGATGGAATGTATCATGCCATATCATATGCCACATGAGGTAAGAATGACTTGTCCAACTCCTAGTCATTGGAGGAAGCAAATAGAATAAACGTGTGAACAATCTTTATTGGATCTTGTAAAGGCATGGATCTGGAATTCAGGATTTAGATCAAGTAACTTGATAAGAGAAAGGCCAAGTTTGGATGATCCATGGGTATAACACCTAGGAAGCCACATGGATTCCATGCAAGCACTGAACTAGACACCCAAAAGAAGTATCACATGAAGATTGCAGACATAGAGGTCGGATGAGGAAGATGACACGTTATATGAAAAATAAGAAACCTTGGGGATGACACATTATTCGACACATCAATGCCACATAAGTTTAAGATAATGTAAGACTCTATGAGGATGATTCGAATGATATGCAAGTTGTCAAGATATGGATCATCATACTGAGATAAAGAATGCACCAACCAAGGTCAGATAAGTGGCATGTATCCAGCAAGTGATAGGATGCCACATAATACAAATCATCAGATGTTAACATCATGTAAGGTAACCCATGGGATGAAAGGGAGATTGATGTTAGTCTAGCATGTGAGAAAAGTCAATCTGATAAAGGAGAGCCTGACAGACCTTTAGGCTTTGGATTTTGGAAAACTCATTTATTATTATAAACAAACCATCCAACGAGAATAACTCGAAGAGGGGAATTCAATAGGCTCCGGGCCTTGGGTTTTTGAAAGTTAAAATTAATATGATAAACCAACTTTCCAATAGGAGGAGGTTGATAGAAATCATCTGATAGGCTTTCAGGCCTCGGAATTCGAAAAACTCAAAGATATGTCTTTTTTTCATCCCGATGGAAAAAATGGAGAATTTAATCTCGATAAGGTAAGTCTGTTGGTTCACTATATAATACTTGGATCCTGAAATAGGTCAAGGTTCCACTCAAGATCACTCAAGGTTCTATTAAAGCAATAAAATACAATAAAATTCAGATCTGGTTTAATCATGAATTTAATAGGAAATGTATAAGGTGATAAAGTCAAATTCAGATTGGAGTTCGAGACAAATGAGACTCAATTCTAAATGTTGGCTTCAATGATAATGAAGATATGATAAGAGGAAGAATAATAATGACTTTTTGTATGCATTTCAGAGGTGAAGCAGTTAGATAAATAAATATGTGTTTTCCCATGGCACACTTGAGATTTCCATCTTTTTTCATTAATTGGAAGCCTTTCCCTTTAGTTCTCGTTGTGTTATGTGACCAAATGCACATGCTCTTCTATTTCGATAGGATTCTTTGAAGACTTGAAATAACATAAGTATCTGATAAAGACCATGACTTTGTAACCATATTACTGCAACCATATAAATAATAATATTTTTTATGCAAGGAAGAAAATATTGGTTAGTACATTATAAATATTATATTCTTTCCCCTTTCCAGTAACAAGTCTATGAAAAAGAATTGGGTTTGTCCAAAAAGGAGAAATTCCTTAGAAGCAATAATCTAAGATCTTGGCTTATTATGAAAAATCAGTTGTTGTAAACAAATTTCATGAAAGATGCATGTATTTAATCTCAAACTCTTGAAAAAAATCAAAGTTATTGTGATTCTAGTTATGGATTTTAAACTGAGGAATCTAATTAACATGTGAGAATTTGAGCATGAATACGAGGATAACAGGTACAAGATACAAAGTGACAATATGATCTTCATTCAAACCAACCATTCACTTCTCCATTATGTAGTGATATGATAGTACAAACTGATGCACAAGGAAATAGAATATCCTTAAAAGAAAATCCTCTTCAAGTCATAAAAAAGAGAATCAAAACCCTATAATCATATAGGATCAACAAACACCTTTAAATCCATGGAAACTTTTACGGGCTATATATCTCCCATGGAATAATTTTCCATGATTTTTCCAAAAAAAAAAGACTTGCCAATTTCCATTTTTTCTAAAAGTAATTCTCTCAAATTATATACAATAAAATTAGTTTACCTTAAAAATAGCCTAAATTTTATAGAAACTATATAAAATCCTTAGAAATTTGAATATTTTTACAAAATATTGCCAAACATTTTATACTTTGCATATTAAGGACTAACAAGATTATCCAAGGTTTCTACATTATCCATCCTTAAAATTACCTTTGTTTAAATCTATTAAAACCAATTAATGCAAAATGATCAAATGATGACCTATCAATATCATCACACAAGGATCAAAGAAGCATCATAAATCAAAGGTATAATGAAGAACATTTGAAAGTACAGGCAAAGATAAAATGGGTTATGGCAAACCTCCTCAAAGATAAACAATCGATAAAGATCTAAAACCCCTAACCCCCTCAAGGTGGATAAAGAATATTCAGTAGGCTTATAGTAGTAGTAGATTAGACATTAGAGATCAAATTTAGAATGGGGGGCCTTTCCTTTTTCTTATAAAATAAAAATGAAAGGGGGGTTGTTATGGTCACAACAAGAGAAACCTAGTTTTCCTTCGGGTCTAGATGAAGATGCAGATATCACACTTATCCCAGAGACTAAGGTGAAGTGTGTGGATCCAAGTAAGGAAGATGAGACACAAGAATAATTAGAACCCACAGATCAAGACAAATCAGGATTGACAAGAAATGGAAAGGACCTCATAAAGTACAAATGAAGCTTGGAAAAAAGTAGTAAAGAAGAAAAAATCTCCTTGAATAAATGACAACCAATCTTGACAAGAAGCCAAACCCATGTTGTTGAACCAGACTTCGACCCAAATAATGTAGCAATGGAAGAAGCAACAAGTTGACATGTGTTTTGCTAAGTTATATGTTTCATAAATTCTTTAGTATTTTAGGTTTATTTTATAGAATCTATACCACTGAGAAGTACTGGAAATTTTTTCCAATGGATATAATTAGGCTATGTCATAGGCTAATAGATAGTATGGATTTTTGTTATTGTATAAAAACTCTAAAACAGATTTGGATGTAATTACTTTGTAGCTTTGTTGTATTTTTTTTAATTAATACACAATCTCCCAATTACAGTTTAAAAAAAAATGTCATAGAAATTTATTATTTACAAATACGTTGTTTAAAGGGGGACCATTTCTCAATGATTTTGGTTATGCTCATAGTAGAAATAAGTCAATAAAAGATCAATAAAAAAATCATTTGAACATCATTTAATGTTTTCTCTATGTTCACTCACATAGAATGGAAGATTAAAATATGATTTGTTTACTGTATATATTACCATAGGTCCATCTTAACTCCAAATTTGTCAAGTAACTAAAGGAACCCAAAAACAATTGAGATACATATCTCTTGGTGTTTAAAATATTTAAAGTTAAGATGGATTTACATTGGTGTACTTTATATATACAAAGTGAGTGGATAAAAAGCAGTCGGAAATGGTGGAAAACATAATTTCCTAAGATTCCTCTTCTTCTAATAGTTAATATCATTTCATTTTTATAGTTTTATTTTGTATATAAGATCGATCTTAACATCGAATTTATCAAACATTGATAGAGATTAAATCCCCCAACCTACAAACTAATTCTGAAACTTTATACAACACGTGTGGTTGTGGGAACTACATCCATTGTTGAAAGAAACTATGCATACATTAGTCAATGCCATATGAGATATGAGAATCTCATGAATGGGACTACCAAACAATGTGTTAAAGAATGTAAAAAATTCATTTTGTAACTAATTTTTATATAAGTAAACAAATTAAAAATTTGCATACATGAATTAATTAAAGAACCCAACCCCAATTTCACTTAGCCTCTCAATTCATTACTCAAACAAGTTGTTTGATGATTTCAATAAATTTTTAATAGTTGTTTGATGATTTCAATAGATTTTTAATTCATTTCTTTGTTAGATAAAAAAATATATATAATTTCAATAGATTTTTAATTCATTTATTATTTTTTTTAAATATTAAGTGTTAATTTTACTTTGAACATGAAATTAATTACACATCTATATCATATTAAGATGTAAAACATGAAATGAATTACACATTTATCTCATATTAAGACTTAAAAGACACCTTTTGATACAATCAATCAATCATCGTAATAGTGTAGAGATAATGTAGAATAAGTGAAATCTTGCAATGGAGAAGATAATGTAGGATACTTGCAATCTTGCAATGGAGAAAACATGATATACTAACTCACTTTAATATAGATAAGTCATCTTGCAATGGAGAAAACATGATATACTAACTCACTTTAATATAGATAAGTCATTAGTCAATCAAAAATTCTTTTATCAACTAATCAAAGAGTATTTCCCTAAAATATTTATATAAATTATGCAAAATAATTTTTATTTTTTTTAAATGGAAATATAAAAACCATACATATTTTAGCATGCACTTTAACAGTCTTTGTGAAAATTTGAAATACAAACTTTATGTTTTGTGAAAATTTGAAATACAAACTTTTTACATATGCACATAAATTTCAATTAAATCTTTATCAAAGTACTAATATGATTATCAATCAAATCCTTGTCAAAGTACCTATATGATTGTTTTGGCCATGGCCATTCTAATAGCTTGTATGATAGACTTGTTATAGTTAGAAAACACCTTAGTTCATGATATACATAAATTTTGACTTGTCAAATGAGAAGAAGATGCATAAATCATATTTGTTTAGAACAAAATATCTACATACAAGGATGAGTTAGAACTATATCAAGTCATATTCTACCTAATAATTATTGATTTGATTTTATGATTGATGTGTTTTAGAAAGGACATCTGTAGATTATCATGTAGCTATTGGAATCCAATGCTATAGAAAGATATAGTTCAAATTGATTTACATTTCTGATTGATTTTTTTATGATATTGATTGATTTAAAATTGAGAAATATTGTTTTACTATACACAAAGAACTTGAATTATGATGAAACTCTTCTCATACTTGAATTTTTTGTCAAATTCTTATCAATTTTATGATAAAAAATCAAATTTGATACAATATTAGCTTACTCCCATCAACAAAGACCACTTGTGTGAAACAAGTTTACCCGGTTAATTAGGTTAATTATTGTAATATTGAATGATCCTCTATACTCTTCTTTATTTAATTCTCAAGAAAGCAGACTAGAATTAAAAATCTATAATATATTTTGAGCCCTTGGTATTTGTGATATTTTTGTTTTTAGCAATATTGATTTAGAAGAATGGGAAGGCTCAATTTCAGGAAAGCAATAAGGTGTATCCATCAGAGATAAGATTCATATTCGTGATCTACTTTACAATTATGAAAAAACTATTTTAATCAACAAACTTGAGAATTTTATTGAACAACTTCTATGCACATTGGATATGTTCTTTGTTAGCTACATGTTTCAACTTCTATACACACTGGCTATATTCTTCGGCTTCATATTTTTTATTGACTACATGTTTATAAAAGAATTCATTGGTTTTCTTCCTCAATGAATTTGGACATGAAAGATAAAACAAAACTTGCAAAAGGACAGGAGTTCTTCTAGATTAATATTGATAATAAGAAAGACCGTGTCTTAGAAGTGTAGATTTTGTAAGGTTTTCACATTACAGTCCCCAGTCCACTCAGCTGAAGCAGAATTGCATTGTTGAAGCCATTTGGATGATTTTGATCAAACACATTACATGAATGGTCACAATTCTTGTTAATAATCCTACTGCACGACTCCTTCCTGAAGGCCTTCCTGGCTTCTGAATTCCATATGTTTAAGAAATAACCAGTGGGTAGATTATTGTTAGGCATCGTGATCATTTCGACTGTGTTATTGGTGTGGTAACCAGCAGCAGACTTAAAGGACATGAGCAATGATTCTCTCGAGAGACGAGCTTCTGCTTCAAGCCTTGTAATTTTCCCACTGTGCCTTGTGCCTCGTGAGATCCAAGACCTCGTACCCCTGTGGAGCACTGCTATTGGTTTCTGATTTACGTGCATGGGTTGAGGGATTGAGAGCAGGCTTGGAATTTCAAATTTATGAAAATTTAGTGAAGATAATTTGGTTTTTATGCCAGTTATTTTATGTTTTTCGTAAATTTATGGGTGAATTTTTTTTTATGTTATATAGACTTTAACTTCTGGAATTTCAAAAGAAGAAATACTATCTGTTTTGGTGGGGAAATAGAAATATAGGTAAAGCATTTTCATCAAATTCGTTGCAAATTGGAAGCCAACAGCTGAGCCCAAATTTTACATCTAATCTAACCTTTGAGTAAATCAGTGAAGTATAAGCAAACTAGGAGTAGAGCAACATCAAATTTCATTTACTGTTTCATTTACTCTTAAAATTA
Source organism: Picea abies (assembly GCA_900067695.1). Lineage (NCBI taxonomy): Eukaryota > Viridiplantae > Streptophyta > Pinopsida > Pinales > Pinaceae > Picea > Picea abies. The sequence goes on from CBVK0104106490.1 coordinate 11,326, forward strand.
ACCTTTATCAAGTCTGTAGTTGCTGTAGGTTTCAAAGACCTTAAATAAGATAAATACTTACCAGAAATTATGACGAATACCTTACCCAATAAATGGTTTCAGAGACCTTAAATAAGATAAATACTTACCATAAATTATGACGGATACCTTACCCAATAAATTGTAAATTTGAAGGGTTCTGATTTTACATGTTACTAAATGTTGAATTGCAGATTTGATATCTAGCTGTCAAATACTTCTTAAAATGAAATAAAACCATGTGAGACGTCAAATTCCAGGCCTGATTGAGACCCATCTTCAACAAACGTTTATTCTGTAAGCTGCAGAACAATAAATTATAAGTCAGAGTCCGGCGCTTTCATGATTTCAAAATTATTCATCTTGTTGTCTGTTCTTCCCAGGAGCTGTGACGCGGCGCCCTGTGACGCTATGGCAGACCATCTGTGCTGCAGAACAATAAATTATAAGTCGAGTCTGGCGCTTTCATGATTTCAAAATTATTCATCTCGTTGTCTGTTCTTCCCAGGAGCTGTGACGCGGCGCCCTGTGACGCTATGGCAGACCATCTGTGCTGCAGAACAATAAATTATAAGTC
>CBVK0104106505.1:0-12153 GCA_900067695.1 Picea abies
GAAATTTATCCATTGAGGAAACAAAAGGAAGTAGAGAAATATAGAACATGATACTTAGTCAGGCTGATAGCTCCTATAACCATCCATTAAATTTGAATAAATTCAACATAGGAACTACCGATCAACCCAAGATAGTCATCGTAGGAGATTACTGGGATGAGAAAACTAGCCAGGAAATATATAGCCTATTGCGGGAGTATGAGGACTTATTCCCAAAGACATTCTCAGAGATAAAAGGGATAAAAGGAGTTATGGGAGAGATGAAAATTGAACTAAAACCAGGATCAAAACCTGTAAGGCATAGACCATATCGTCTTAACCCCAGGGTGAAAGAGACGGTTAAGAGGGAAATAGACAAGATGCTTGAGGTTAGACTTATTTTTTCAGTTGAAGAAGCAGAGTGGGTTAGCCCCATAGTCATCCAGAGAAAGAAAGGTATAGAGGACATTAGGGTATGTGTAGACTACAAAATCCTTAATTCTACTTGTGTGCATGACCCTTTTCCCACACCTTTTACTGACGAGGTGCTAGAACAGTTTGCAGGGAAAGAGTCTTACTCATTTACAGATGGATTTTCGAGGTATCACCAAGTGAGAATTACTGAAGAAGAAAAAAATAAGACCACATTCATAAAAAAATGGGGGTCATTTTCATATAATGTGATGCCCTTCGGTGTAAAGAACGACCTTGCAGTTTTTTCACAGATTGTAATAGCAACCTTCCGAGAATTTATTCACAAATTTATAGAAGTTTATATGGATGATTGGGTAGTGTACAATCTACTAAAAGAACATGGAGTGCAACTACAGCTGATGTTTTATCGATGTAGGGAAATAAAAATATCTTTGAACCTCAAAAAGTGTATCTTATGTGTGCCACATGACAATCTATTAGGCCACATAGTATGCCGAGAAGGAGTTATGGTAGATCCAGCCAAAGTTGCGGTCATTTTGAATATGCCACCACCTATGAGCACTAAACAATTACGCTCGACATTGGGGCACACAGGGTACTATCGCAAGTTTATCAGAAGGTATGTGAATATTAATTCACCCCTGGAAAATCTACTAAAGAAATCTAAATTGTTCCAATGGACACCAGAGTGTGATCGAGCGTTTGACATCCTGAAGGAAAATCTCAGTACAACACCTATTTTGATATTTCCAAATTGGGAAAAAGAATTTCATGTGAACATAGATGCATCAGGTATTTCCCTGGGAGCCATCTTAGCGCAACTAGGAGTTGGAAATACAGATCATCCCATCTATTTTTCTAGAAGGAATCTATCGCAAGCTAAACACAACTATACAACCACATAAAGGGAGGGTTTGGCTATGATTTATGGTCTACATAAGTTTAGACATTACTTTTTAGCTCTCATTTCAATTTTTTTACTGATCATTCTGTGTAAAAAATATAGTTAACAAGCTTATCTTGGAAGGAAGAATTTGTCAATGGTTGTTACTGTTTCAAGAATTTTAATTTGAGGTGATCATCAAACCTAGAAGATGCAATGTGCATCCTGGTCACTTGTCCATATTGGAGTCAGGGGAGAGTGGCGGAGCAATTGATGATTAGCTCCTAGATGCAGACCCATTCCAAGTTGAGGTAGTACCCAAATACTTGGAAGACATAACAATTTTCCTAAGTACAGGGGCCTGCCCAAAAATGTACTCTGCAACTCAGAAATGCTATATGGTGGTTTGAGTAGTGGACTATCAATTGATCATGGGGAAATTTTATAAGTTGGGCCTAGACAGTATCCTCAAGAGGTGCGTTTTGGACCATGAAAGACAAGACATCCTGTGGGAGTTCCATAGTGGAGTTGTGGGAGGCCATGTCGAAGGAAAGGCCACTACACAAAAAGTTCTCCAAGATGGATTATGGTGGGCCATGCTCTTCAAAGACGCGAAGGATTATGCTAGATATGGCGACGCTTACTAGAGAGTAGGTAAGCCATCATGATGAGACGAATTTACTCTTCAACCAGTTTGAGCTCTAGAAGGATTTGAGAAGTGGGAGGTTGATTTTATTGGACTGATCAACCCCACGACTAAGCACTCAAAGGCCAGGTATATTATCACCACAACCAATTACCTGAAACAATGGGTGGAGGCAACAACTGTTTAGGATTTTTCGACCAATATTGCTACCAGGTTCATCTTTGAAAGAATTATCACTCGGTTTGGATGTCCTAGGAGTCTGACTATTGATCAAGGTGGTCATTTTGTAAGTACTACATTAGAAACAATTATGATAAAGTTCTTAATCCAACATCATAAAAGAAGCCCCTACCATCCACAAGCCAATGGCACAGTGGAGGCGTTTAACAAGATTCTGGAAAGAGTCCACAAGCCAATGGCACAGTGGAGGCGTTTAACAAGATTCTGGAAAGAGTTTTGATGAAGGTTTGTTGTGCAAACATGGAAGATTGGGATGATAGAGTCCTAACAGTTTTGTGGGATTATAGGACGACCATGAAGAAACTTCACAAGTACACACCATTTCAACTAGTCTATGGGAAAGAGGTTGTGGTACCTACAAAATTCATTACCCCTAGTCTCTACATTGCATAGGTTACACATATGTCAGAGGATGGATCAGTTGCACAGAGGGTTATGGAGTTGTAGGAAGTTGAAGAGACCAGGTTTTTAGCAGGATTTCATCAATCAGTTGAGAAATCCAGGAAGAAGGCCTGGCATGATAGGCATATTAAGGTCAAAACATTTGTGCAAGGAGATAAGGTTCTATTTTAAGGAATTCAATACCAGAAACATCCAGGCAAGTTGTGCATGCATTGGTTGGGCCCATTTATAGTTGCGGAGGTCCGACACTCTGCCACAGTCAGAATAGTGCAAATGGATCATATACTTATGTCAGGATGGGTGAATGGCGCTAGCATGAAACCCTATATTTCTCAGGACTAAGCTAAGGGACTATTTCTCCAATCCAAAGGAGCATGTATAGTAGTTAGATTCAAATTTCTGCAATTTCTTTAAATTCAGTTACTAAATTCGAAGTGTGCATTGTTGCACTGCAACAAGTGTTTCATTTTTCTAATCTGAGCATTACTTTGGTGAAGAACTGATGACTCAGTAGAATAGGATCAAAAGAGCCACGAGTACATTAATGGAGGCATTAAATATGACGGGGACCCCATTTTTGGTCGGAGGAAGAGCGAATCCAATATGAATCTTAGTCGATGTGCCACACACACCTTGTCCAGTCATAGCCTTTATGACTGTTATAGTAACTCGTCTGAACTCTGTTAAACCAAAAATCTGTGATGCGTGAAGATTCCCTCGGTATTCATGTCAGGATTCTCAACCATTCAAATTGTAAGGCCTGAGGCCAACCACGTCCCTGTCCACTTGTTTAGTAAATGCCAGAACCACCCAATAGATTTACCCCATTAACGAGTCTGATCGGACAACTCATATCTAAGTTGTGTCTATAGGATTAATCAGGAGTGGCCTTAGAAGTAATGATAAAGCCTTCTAGTTGGCCTGAGTATAAGGTTGTGTGAACTCAACACAAGATTTATTGTTTGTTGTTTTGTGTCTTAGATTTTGAAATTGTCATAGAGCCTGAAAAATTCTCTCAGTCACGACCCTGATGCCCAGTACAGTCAGTCTAAGTATCTTAGCAGTCCATAGCAGCAATTCAGAGAGCTATAGGAAGCCGAAATTCAGTATCCAAATAAGAAGTTCTAGATGAGTTGTGTGATCCCCGAGTTGAGGTCATGGGTGACCTCAAAGGAAAGGTCAAGCAAGTGAAGCTCCTCGACCTTGACCTAACAGACCAAGTATTATTCCCATAGATGAACATTGACGTGTTCTGGAATGAGGCTCCAGACGAGATGGGAGGGATGCAGTTCATGCCAAAGACAGAGTTTATCAACCTCTTCAACTACAACATTATGAATCTCTGAGACTTGCCATTTTTCGTCACTACTGGTGAGGTTGCGTGGTGTACCAAGTTCCTTATCAGACGGGTACATGACAGAAGCTTAGGGATAAAAAGATAGTATCCCATTCATGCAAAGGATATCCATCAAATCACATGCCTATCCATCGAAGGCGAAGATGTATCAAAAGGGTTTGAAAGCCCCAGTAAGCATGGGAAGAAAAAGGGAGAACCCAGCTTGTATGAAAGATTTCATACTCAGAGAGGGTGGTGCATAGACAAGATTGACCCCATTTTACCAGAGATGTTCATAACAACTTGCTATGTTATTACTAGTAAGGTAATGAGGTCCTATTACAAGGGCGAGTGCATGTTGGACGCCTTGCCAGTGGAAGATTTTTGTGCCAATGGAGCGGTATTTAATTGGTGCAACTACATACTGGAAGAACTCCTGGTAGCAACGAGGAAGCTCGGGAGAATGGAAACACCTTCACCTATGGATACATGCTCGTTGCGTTCTCCATGCTAAAGTGGATGCCACCTTCAGGAAGACCACTAGCACCAGTTGATAAAGGACGATTAGCAAAGATGTTCAAGCATTGGCAGTCAAGGTTGGACTCAAAGAACATAACATTTAACAATGCAACGTTCTTGAAGTGGTACAACCACCTACTAGACGCAATTTAGAGGTTGCACATACCACAAGAGATGCTCAACCTGAACACGAGGAATATTGCGTTCGGGCTGAATCGCCGCCATACTTTTGTTTGGCCCAGGCATGTCAAACATAAATACTTTCACTCTTGGATGTTGTCATTCTACCTAGATGAGGAGGCCTTTGACAAGGAAGTAATGTCATGTCTAGGAGTGAAATAGATGAGGAGGCCTTTGACAAGGAAGTAATGTCATGTCTAGGAGTGAAATGCAACCTGCGCAAGTCAAGGATGAAATACCTTCTACTTGCGGAGCTCCTGAAGAAAAAGGGACAGGAAGTAGGGGTAGGACTGATCTCAGGCCCAGAGGAGAAAAATCAAGATGCTCCAGTGCATATAGAATCAGAGGAGGAATAGGAGCCACAACCTATGGAACGCAAGAGGAGGACATTTCCCATGTTCTCGCAACTTCCGGAGTAATCTATGATGACAGGTAAATATGTCAATGAAATCCTTAATGTTGTTTTCATTGAAGACTCTTTGGTCAAGACTAGTGATCAGGGTGGTCATTTTATTAGTAGTACAATAGAAAATATTACAACAGAGTTCTTAATCTAACATCATAAAAGAAACCCCCACCATCCACAAGTCAATGGCATAATGGAGGCATTTAACAAGATTCTGGAAAAAGGTTTGATGAAAGTTTGTTGCGCAAATAGGGAATATTGGGATGATAGAGTCCCAACAGTTTTGTGGGCTTACAGGATGGCCATGAAGAAACTTCACAAGTATACTCCATTTCAGATAGTCTATGGGAAAGATGCTATGGCACCTGCATAATTCATTACTACATCACATAGGTTACACATATGTTAGAGGATGAATCAATTGCGCAGAGGGTTATGGATTTGCAGGAAGTTGATGAGACCAGGATTTTAGCAAACTTCCATCAAACAGTTGAGAAATCCAAGTAGAAGGCTTGGCATGACAAGAATATTAAGGAAAAAACACTTGCGCAAGGAGATAAGGTCCTACTTTATTGCGCAAGGAGATAAGGTCCTACTTTATGATAGTCGATACCAAAAACATCCAGGCAAGTTGCACATGCATTGGTTGGGCCCATTTATAGTTGCGAAGGTATGACACTTTAGAGAAGTCATATTAGCGCAACTGGATGGTATACTTCGACCAGGATGGGTGAATAGTGCTCACTTGAAACCCTATATTTTTCAGGACTGAGCTAAAGGACTATTTCTCCAATCCAATGGAGAATGTATAGTAGATAGATTTGAATTTCTGCAATTTCTTTAAATTCACTTAATAAAGTCGGAGTGTGCATTGTTGCGCTGCGACATGTATTTCATTTTTTTTTTCAGTCTAAGAATTACTTTGGTGCATAAATGATTACTCAACAACACAGGATCAAAAGAGCCACGATTCCATTAAATACAATCATTAAATATGATGGGGACCCCATTGTGGTCGGAGGGAGAGTGAATCTGAACAAAATCCTATTCCATGTGCCACACACACCCTATCCAGTCATATCCTTTATGATCACTACATTAACCCATATGAACTATGTTATACCATAAATCCATGATACATGAAGATGCCATCAGTATTTGTGCTAGGATTCTCAATCGCTCAAATGGTAAGGCCTAAGGCCAACCACGTCCCTATCCAACTTGTTTAGTAAATGCCAAAATCCCTCGATATATTTACCCCGTTAACTAGTCTCATCGGACACCTCAGCTTCAGGTTGTGTCTATAGGATTAATCATGAGTGGCCTTAGGAGTAATGATAGAGCACACCAGCTGGCCTGAGTATAAGGCTGCGTGAACTCAATGTAAGACTTATTATTTGCTATTATGGGTTTGAGATTTATAAATTGTCATAGAGCCTGCAAAATTATCTCCGTCGTGACTCTGAAGCCCGGTACAGTTGGTATAAGTCTCTTAGCAGTCCAGAGAAATGATGTCAAGAGATACAGGAAGCCAGAGTTTAGTCTCCAAAGAAGCAGTTCCTGATGAGCTGTGTGATCCCCGGGTTGAGGTCATGGGTGACCTCAAAGGAAAGGTCGAGCAAGTGAAGCTCCTCAACCTCGATCTAACAGAACATGTGTTATTCCCACAGATGAACATTGAAGTGTTATGGAATGTGGCTCCATATGAGATGGGAGGGATGTATTTTGTGATGAAGTTAGATTTTACCAACCTCTTCAACTCCAACATCATGAATCTCTAAGACTTGCTATTTTTCGGAACTACTAGTGAGGTTGCGCGGTGTAAAACATTCCTTATCATCTGGGTGCATGAAAAAAGTCTATGGCTCAAAATACAGTATCTCATTCATGCAGAGGATATCCATCAACTCATGAGCCTATCCATCAAAGGTGAAGATGTATCAAAAGGGTTCCAAGGCCCCAATAAACATGGGAAGAAAAAGGGAGAACCCAACATGTATGCCAAGGCCCCAATAAACATGGGAAGAAAAAGGGAGAACCCAACATGTATGGAAGATTTCATACACAGAGAGGGGGGCACACAGCCAAGATTGACCCAATCCTACCAGAGATGGTCAGAACAAATTACTATGTGATTGATAGCAAGGTAATGAGGTCCTATTACAAGGGCGAGTGCATGTTGGATTCCCTATCAGTGGAATATTTTTGTGCCAATGGAGCGGTGTTCAATTGGTATAGCTATGTATTGGAAGAATTCCTAGTAGCATGTGAGGAAGCTCAGGAGAAGGGAGACACATTCACCTATGGACACCTTCTCATTGCATTCACCATGCTGAAGTGGATTCCACCCTCAGGAAGAACACTATCACCAGTTGATAAAGGATGATTAGTGAAGATGTTCGAACCTTGGCACTCAAGGTCAGACTTTGAGAAGACAACATTTAACAATGCAACATTCTTGAAGTGGTACAACTGGCTACTAGACACAACTCTGAGGTTTCTCTTACCATAGGAGCTGCTCAACCTGAACAAAGGGAATATTTCCTTTGGGTTGAATCGCCACCATACTGTTGTTTGTCCCATACATGTTAAATATAAATACTTTCACTTGCAGATAATGTCGTTATACCTAGATGAGGAGGCCTTTGACAAGTAATGTCATGGCCAGTTGTGAAACAAAACTTGTACAAGTCTGGGATGCACTATCTTCTACCTGCGGATATCTTGAAGAAAAAAGGGCAGGAAGTAGGAGTAGGGCTGAGCTCGGGCCTAGAGGAGAAAAATCAAGATGTCCAGATGCATATAGACTCAGAGGAGGAAGAGGAGACACAACCTATGGAATGCAAAAAGAGGACATTGCCCATGTTCCCACAGCTTCTGGAGAAATCTATGCTGATAGGTAAAGATGTCAATGACATTCTTAATGCAACTTTCATTGGAGACCCTTTGGACAAGAAACCCAGGACAAGGCTCTCCCCGATGAAGATCTTGAATCCTCATCCAATATCATCAATCATACCTCATACTTGAGCATGCACTTGAGCGACCCAAACAATAATTGAATCCAGGATTACCTTAAGCATGATACCACTTCATCCACCACCATCATCACCGAACAAACCCCATCACCCCCACAACCTCCATTTCCACTGCAAGAAAAGACCATCCAACCCCAAACCATTGAACCTAAGCCCATACAGTTGGATCCCCCCGACCTACCTAAGAAGGTACCAGAACTCATTGGCTTGACACCAGAAGTCCCAAGCCAATCAATTTTTCCATTTTTGTCGATCTAGGACACTTCTTCTTTGAGGGAGACTCAAATTGTGCCAATACTGCAAGTCCCAAGTCCTCAATGCCCTCTCTCAACAATCAATGTTGAGAGTGTCATCCAAAGAAGAGGAACCACATAAACCAGGGTCCAGAAAGATGAAAAAGTACCAGAGATTCAGAAGGAACCTGAAACAATGTCAGGATAGAGTGAAACTTTGTTGCAAGAAAAACTAGAGCTAGTACTCTAGAACCCACAATAGTGTGCAGAGCTGGTGCAGATTTTCTTGGAAAAAACATAGATTCTCCCATTACTTCCATCAAGCGGTAAGGATGACACTTTGGCAGTAGATAAAAGGTCCATATACAGGGGAGGAAGAGGTGGAGACATCGTTGGAACACTCAATGACCAGTGGACTCCCACTATAGGTCCAAGTACCCAGGGAGGCCACTACTTCTTCTGGTGACATTGCTCAATGTCCATCAACGCAACTAATAGGGATGATCAGAACCTCAACTGATCAAATTGGAGTTGAGGCTCCAACAGGCTGAACGAGAAGCATAGTTTTGTAAAGAGGAAGTGCTCCTTGCACAAGAACGTCAGATGTAAGAGGAGTATGAAAAGATCCAGGAAGAGCAGAAAATGGAAAAGGTCTAGGAAAATATTGCAGAAGTCTCGCCAATAATCTGAAGGAAAACACTCCAACTGCCTGAATCCAGTGCAACAAGAGAGCCTATGCAATAGATCAAGCTACTCCATGTATCATGGTTGGATTTGTCCATTCCCAGAGATAACCTTGAAGCACACTTGCGGGAGAGTCAGCAGGAATCATAACAACAACCCCGAAAACTTCAAGAGCAAATGGAAATATTCATGCTTGAAGGAAATAACGCAAGAGAAGCCTTGCACAAATGAACTATAGAATGCACGAATATATTTCGATAAGTTAGTGATTGGATGGGTATTATTTCACAGTGCAACCAAAATCTGGAGGACTTGCGCATGAAGATCCAGTCACTCAACGAGGAAGTTTCCACCACTATGGATCCACTGGAGAAGTAGGGAAAATTTGACAAGATCCAACAAGCAGATAATGAGCTAAATGCATTATTCGAAGTAAATTCAATAGCTAAGAAAGAGCTACGGGAGTTTTGACCTGTCTTTCAGACAACCTATCTACAGATGCATCAGGTAGATGATACAACCAAATTAGAGTGGAACTCTTTTTTCATGTCTAAGCCTAAGGAATGCATTACAGATGTGACTCAACAACTCGTGGCTAAAGCTTCACTCCTTGCTAGGAAGTGGTAGGACAAAGTTGTCAATTTCCAAGGAGTAAGGAAGAGAGCCCTGGAATTGGTCCCAGAGTTGGGCCCTTCATTTGAAGAAGCGAATAATGAAAGAACTCAAGCAAAAACTAGGAGAAAAGGAGAGACATAAGACAAAGGAAAGAAATAGGCAAGTCCAAAGACAACATAAGAACTAAGGACTTGACTCAAGGACAAGTCAAGGATTATGGTCGGAGCCTATTGGGGCCTTCATTTTGTTGTTAGAAGTTGCGTAAGGAATGTTACAGTCTCAATTTTGGTCAAATAGAAGTTATGCAAATCACAGAGGAGATGGACAACATAACAAATAAAGAAATCGAAAATGGATGGAAAGATAGTGCAACACCAACATGGAGAAAGAAGTTACAACAGAACAAGAATAAGAAAGCATTCAAAGTCTGAAACCCAAAGATCCCAATTGGCTTATATATACATTTTGAATATGATTGTAAAAGGGTTGTTTTTGTTGTTGTTGTTGATATTCAGATGGTTGTTCAGAGGGAAATGTAATTCAGATAGTTCTATGTTATTCTACACTTTGGGAAAATATTAGATAGAGTTGTAGAGCCTGGGTTTGGGAACTAGACCAAGGTTGTAACATAGTCATGTCCTATTGTAATTTTGGAAGAGAAAGGGTATGGTTAATCTTGCCTCTTGATAGTAGAGTTTTGTTGTTAATCTTTGGCATGAACGAGCTATGTCTGTAACTTAGTAGAATCATGCAATTCAGAAGATCCAATTGATGTTAATACAAAGAGAAACCCAAAATTTGAAATTATTGTGTCTGTTTAGCTTCAGATTATCTTGAATGTTTCTTTGTATTGTATTTATGTTAGATATTCTTAATGGGACATGGATTCTTTATGGATGAAACACAACTCTGTTTTCTTTAATCTGAGTTACGAATGTTCAGAAATTTCTAGGTTTAATCTAACTTGCACAAGACTAATAGAGATCCTGAGATCGTATGGGTTTGTCTAAGTATTCTTCTTACCCTTCTCTTTTTCCTTGTCTTGGTTGTGCTTCGGGTGAGACTTATTCTCGTCAAGGAAGATGAAAATGCTGATGCTCTAGAATACTTCGATACCTTTTGTTGGTAACCTAAGAAGGACCTTGGTCTGATCAAATCCGCACCAACAAGTCATTATATGAAAATTCTGCGTGGGACAGAACTTGATCCCACTGACTATTATGTTTAGTGACCAAAATTCTTAACAGATTCCCTAATATTTGATTCACTACCTCAATCTGCCCATTCATTTGAGGATGACACGCTGAACTGAATTACAAACTTGTCCCCAACTTCTTCCACAAGGTCCTCCAAAAGTGTCCCACAATTTTAGTATCTCTGTCTGAGACTATACTTCTGGAAAACCCATGCAATCTCAAAATCTCATTGAAAAACAAATTTAGTATGTGGGTAGCATCACTGGTTTTCTAACATGGTATAAAATGTGCCATCTTTGAAAATCTGTCAACCACCACAAATATTTAATCATTTCCCCTCTGGGTTCTTGGAAATCCTAGAACAAAATCCATACTTATAGAATCCCACAACCTGTCTAGAATATGCAATGGTTGATACAATACAATGTTCTACTGCTTTCCTTTAGCATATTGATAGATTTTGTATTTTTCCATGAACTTCTTCATATCAAACCTCATACTTGGCCAATAGTATGAAGAAATCATCTGCGCATATGTTTTATCATGGCCAGAGTGTCCAGCCAATCCTTTGCTATGTTTCTCCTTTAACAAATTGTCCCTCATTGAGCATTTCAGGATACACAATCGAAGACCTTTGAATAATAGTATTTCTTGGATTAGATGCTCCATCCATTGATTTATGTCCCTTAGCAAATGGTTCTCACATGCTTCATAAGCTTCCTTGAAATTCAGGTGTTCTTGATACATCTCCTTTAGGTGTTCAAATCCCAAAGTCTCCACTTGAAACTCCTGCAAGATCAAACATCTCATGCTCAAAGCATCTGTGAATTTGTTAGTGCTTCCACTATTATGTTTAATAACAAAAGTAAAATTCTGCATGAATTCTAACCATTTGGCATGTCTATGGTTCAATTTCTCTTATCTAGTTATAAACTACAAAGCCTGATTGTCAGTATACAAAATAAACTCCTTTGGGATAAGATACTGCCTCCATTTTTTCAAATCTTGAATTACAACATAAAATTCCTTGTCATAAAGAGGTGGAGACATCGTTGGAACACTCAATGACCAGTGGACTCCCACTACAAGTTAGAGTACCCAGGGAGGCCACTACTTCTTCTGGTGACCTCGATCAATGGACATCAACAAAACTAATTGGGATGATCAGAGCTTCAACTGATCAATTGGAGGAGAGGCTCCAATAGGCCGAATGAGACATAGAGTTTTGTAAGGAGGAAGCGCTCCTCACACAAGCACGCCGAACGCAGGAGGAGTATGTAAATATCCAAGCAGAGAAAAAACTGGAAAGGGTTCAGGAAAAGATTGCAGAATCCTAGTCAGTGATTCTAAGGACATCACCA
>CBVK0104106645.1:0-34364 GCA_900067695.1 Picea abies
AATATCTCAGGGCACCAACTAAGGAGGCTAGACCATGCCCTTAGACGTACTAATCGACTACCCAGGTACTAGAGAGTATCTTCCTGAGTGATGTTCTTGGTGGCACTATAACAGTCAGGAAGTCAATTGGTTTATATATGGAGAGCTTCGAAAGAGATAGACAGATCTGTATACAAGTGTTGTATGATTCCCTACCACTCGAAGGGGTATTGACAGGGGTTACAAGGGTGGCCAATAGTGTGCTCTTGAGTTCCACTTGTAGGTCCTGTGTGTATTCTTCCCTGGATGCAAATTTATGTGTTGAACGATAGATATTTGTAGGTTTAAGATGTCGGAATACGTCTCTACCCCGAAAAAAAATAACCCATAATTTTTTTCCAAAGAAAGTGCTCTGATACCACTTGTAAGGTACCAGATCTATTATAATAGTTGAAAATAGAAATATTACAGAGAATAACATTGAAACAACACAATAGATGAAACCACAACACCAAAATAATACCTTATTAATAGGAAGCAATGTTTAGTTGCCTCTTCGAGGGGGGAAGCTCTAGTAGAGCATAGATCTATTACAATAATTCTCAAGACAAAACTTCTCAATCCCTCGACTTATATTTATACTAAATCTATCTATCAAAAGAAAAATCTAGAGAAAGATCTTCTAGGCCTTATTAATATTGGCCTTTATTACATGGAAAATATATTATTCTACCTACATGAGGGGTTAGGGAGGTTAGGTCCCTAACATTAATTCTCGAGCCCAAGGTAGATAATGGTGCTCGATGATATTTTCATTATTTAAGGAGTCTAGAAATATATAAAAGAAAAATCCATATAAAATATCATGGATTTAATGATCCCAATAAAGTAAATGCTCATGTGCCATTTCGTATATAGAGAGTCTAAAAGGACAAATGAGACTCCAAGGGTATTCCTTTTCGTAATTTTAGTCCCCCAAGCTTGAAAAAGTATAAAACAATACAAGGGAGAACTATTCTAGCCAAGGATGACTATAGTGTTCCTTTTTCGTAATTATTCCATCCTTTCTGAAAAAGGGTTAAACTTACACCGAATAGACATCCTTTCAAATCCATTTAACGAGTGTGGAAGGAAACAAGCTCACTCAACAATCGTTTCATGTTTAGGTAGTCTGAAAAAAGATTAAATGAGACTCCAGGGTGTACCTTTGTCATGGTTGGTTATCAAGCATTACAAATGGGTGATACTAAGCTCGGCTAGAGAGAACAAGTGGTATGCGATGAAGTTCTAGGCACATGGAATGTGACTGAAGCAATGGACTACAAAAAGACATGGAAAATGATGATCACTTATAACATAAGTTTTCAACCAGGGGTGTTGAAAATGGAATAAAGTAGGCTAGCAGTCAAGCATGGCTGCGATGCAATAAGAAATGGAATAAAATGGAAATGTAGCAAAAATAAGCAAGGAGACATCAATACTAATAAAGTATGACCATTAAAACAACATAATGGTGAGAACCTAAGGTATACTGATGGAAATATGTATGGTTAATAATGAAAAGAGGGAAATGTAGGGAAGAATGTCTCCTTATATTATAGTTTAGAGACACATACCTCAAGTTCAATGGATGTCCCCATCTTAAAACAATCCCTAGAATCTTGTCAACACACGTAAAATATATTCCAAGGTCAGCACACATACTGAAATCCTAAAAATATTTTTTTTTGGATTTTTTGGATATGATGTACAAAAAACAAAAGGCACTCACACCACACACCTATGTACAAGGAAATATGCATCTTGATGGTTTATACAAAGGATATCCCATTGCTAGGCTCAATCTAAGGATCATTTTCATAATTGAGGAACTCATGAGCCATTATTGGTATCATATGGCTCACCATGCCGAGGCCATGCCACATAAGAACAAATCTTGGCAGATGAAGATGCTCATCATGAATGGTTTTGCAAACTATGTAAGCTCCTTGAGGGGATCCAACAAGACATGAGGGAAGAACAAAACAAAAATTTTTGATGGGAGGTATAATAGAGAATTGAGTGGCAAGTTCTGAAAAAGATAACCGAGGTGGAAATGGGTCAAAATTGGGAGGTTGAATAGATGTCCCAACCAATGCTCCTGATCTCGAATCAAGACTCATTATGTTAATTCTCATCAGTTCCAAATCAAGGAGGAAGGTGTGATGATTCTGATCCTCTCTGGGCTTATCAATGGAAGCCATGAATTCTAAGATGGCCTTTTTTGAAGTCAAATTAGTATATATAGAATCATATGAACTGAGAGAGTAAAAACCCGTATGGTCAAAGAAGGTTGATGACACTCCACATGAAGATGGAGTTTTTAACCAGTATCAATAGATGCCAAAGGGATAGATGCTCCAGGTGAGTCAACATATTTAGGAGGAGGTACCACCCAAGGATCAACTGACCCTAGGGATTCATTGGTAGATGATAAAATCATGTTGATAGGAGAAATATGGGTGGTTTTGGGTGTAGGAAGGGGGAATATCCCCATAATAAATGGATCTTTAAACATACCTACACCAACGCTTTCATACCCCCCAAAAGATTCACCCGTGAAGGGAATGTTGGTTCTAGGATTAGCTTGTACGTCAAGTGTGCAATAATCCAGTTGGTCGCTCATGACTATCTTTCCTTTATGGGGAAATCGTATGACACATAAGAAAGTGGATGCGAAAACCTTCATTACGTAGAACCAAGTGAGACCCAAGAGTATATTATAATTGAGTGTGGCATATACCACTTCGACTTCTACGGAGACAATATTTCCCCCTAGCTTGATGGGTAAGAAGGTAAAACTTCCATGAGGTTTGAAATAATGTCCATCAAAATATTTTAGTATGGTTGGAGATGGGGTGAGCTATGGAGAACCAAGGGATTTGCAACATGACAAATACATAATGCAAGTTGTCGCCCCTTCATTGATCATCGTACAAAAGATATTATTTTTCATAAAACCAACTATAATTTTCAATGCCAATTGGTGTGAGAGATGCGACTCACTCTGGTTTTTGTCAAAGGAAATAATATTGGACTCTGAAGTGTCGATTCCCCCCATGGATGATAGTAAAGATTTACGCTGTGAAGGAAAACTTTGCAATACTTCGAGTGTTGACATGGCACATATTTCCTAGGAAAGGTATTCCACTATGCTATAGTGTTGAGCTGCTCGGGCATTCAGATTATAGGTAGTCCATCGAAGTACCCCTTTTGGAGGGAAGATTGTAGGTTCAAAAGATAGTTTCTCTAGAGTGAGAGAACCATTGGGTGGTATAGTCGATGTAGGATCCTTCGATGACGGTTCCCCTTCTTAGGAGTCATATTTCTTTTCTTGGGTGGATAGTGCCACCATTTATTTAACCATCATAATATTTGTGGATGAGGAGTCTACATTTCCCCCGGGGGGGTGTAGGAACTTGTGAAATCATTTGTTGTTGTTGGCGAAAAGGATTGGTTAATATTGTTGGTTGGGAAGGAGATCCCCCTTGCTTGAGGTATTGATGAACCTAGGAAAGGTGAGGGAAGTCCTTTGTGAAGTGATCCTCCTTACATACCATGCAAGGATACTTCTCCTTTCATTTATTCCCCCCCAACATTGGGGTCTTGGGTGTTTTGACTCTTCTTCTTATCAAGAGATTTTTTGGATTCACCCTTGTTTTTATTTTTTCCTCCATATTGATGAAATGAAATGGATTGAACTTCATTCACCTTGGAGGTTTGTGCAGGAGAGGGAGGATATTTGTTATTGGTAGCAGTATACGATTGTGTCGCAAATTATGATTTTACAAAACCCACTACGTCATCAACATGGGATCCTGGGACTCGTTTTGATGGATCGTTTAACGATCGAAGAGCATGAGAGATCAAATAATATAGTGTGACCGACTGGGAATATATCAGGTCTAAATATTGAGCATGAAGGATGGCTTGCTCCTCGTTTATAGCACCTCCCATGGTGGCATCTCTAGCAATGGGTGTGAGGAGTGACTTTGTGAACCAATTTGCTAGGATTTGGTCTGAAATAGTGGCTTTAATCAACCATCATCGTCGCCTCCAATTTGGTCTGAAATAGTGGCTTTAATCAACCATCATCGTCGCCTCCATTCATGAATATGATCAAAAATATGAGTGGAGGTGCATTGTCGAAGCGAGTTTAAAATATCAGTACCGGTCTCATATCATATGGGAAGTTGGAAATGTGTCAGAAAATACATGGCAAGATAATTAAAGTTGAAAAAGGATTTACATGACAATTCAATATACCATTTTGCCACTGAACCTATGAGCGTTCTCTGGAAAAGTCTCAACCGAATGGAATCATCCATAAAGAAGTTATAAGAACACCATAAATGAAAGGTCATTATGTGGTTGTTAGGATCTTTTCCAAGTTTTCCATCAAATTTCAAGAAGTTGGACAATAATTTGGTAGGGATAGGGGGCCAAAATGGGGCATGTTGTATGGTATCATTTGTCAAATTTGAAAAATTCTAGAATATTTAAGGTAGCCAAGAAAGGTAATTTTCAGTTTGGTTGTGAATACCGGTAGTGCGAATATGGCATCGAGGTACCAATAGGACTATATGTAGGTTGGGCTGGCATGTAAAATCTTAATGGTCCACCCATATATGGTTTAGTGGCTTGGGGAGTGGGGAACATGGGGCTCATCAGTTGAGTGGGAAAATATCCTTGCAGAGAGATTCCTGTTGGATTGGGTTGATCCCATGGAGTATTTGGCACTCTCGGATACAGTAAACCAAAATAAAAACTTGTAGGGTTTTCTGGAACATCCTTCCCCCTAAGGGTGAGGTGGGTTTATGATGTGGAATTGTCCCGAAACTGGCTGCTAACCTCCAACTAGTTTCCCCCCAACTAATTGTTGGATCCAAGTAGGTTGTTGTTATCGAGGTGGTTGTTTTCCTACAGATGAAGGTTTCCCCCTAGGTTGTTGTTATCCCCAGATCAAATATTGTCCCACAACCGAAGGTTTCCCTCCAACTGGAACTTGACCTGCANNACCGAGATCTACACTCTTTCCCTACACGACGCTCTTCCGATCTCACCAAAGGTGGCCCTCCATCTATAATGTGACCCCCAAGTGTATGTGGAACAGTTTTTGGAACTGTCATTTGGATAAAACCTTGGTTGGGTAGAGAAAAAAAGAAGCTACTTGTCACAGGACCTGAGGTAGAAACACTACTAGACACTACACTAGATGGAGTCCGTAAAGGATGACCAAGTAATGTGCTTGGTGTATGCAAATGTGCAGGTAGAAATGCAGGAAGAGAATTTGTACTCATTGACTATTGGGTTGGGGTAACATAATTCAATGATGTTTCCCACAAAGAAGAAGTTCCAACAGTGGTAATGTGTGCTAGGGCAGATATATCGAGATCAAGTGGGGGTATCAGTATTCCATCTATACAGTTAGATGTTGATGCATGCATTCTAGAATATTTCCTATTGTACTATTGGGTGGAAAAAAATAAACAAAAAAAGCATCATAATAACTTGTTTATGGCAACTCAATGAGTGGTTGACCAAAAGGGTTAGTCAAAGGTGGATTTGTGGAAGAGGGAAAACCTTATTCCATGGTTTAAACCACTCCTTCAGGATGGTCAATTGGGGGAGCTTTTCTCCCGATTTCAAAATAAACCCCTTCGTTAATAACTCCTTCCTTAGAAGGGTTTTGTGGAAGATTATGTTCTTTGGGATCCAACCCTTGCATTCTCTGAGATATTTGGAGACCTTTGTTGACGATGGTGAAAGTATAATAGAAATAATGATTCCTAAGGACAACTACGGATGTCAAAAGAACACACCCCTAAAAAAAAACTATAGATGATCAACCAAGAAACAATAGATAGAAGGATCTTTCGAAGATGGGATGTCAAGCCATCATCAAAGATATGAGAAGAAGTTGCCTTGACCTCCACGTAACATCCCTTCTTGGTGCAAGAAACCCTCAATTCATGGGATCACCCTCTAAGGGTACTGAAAGTGTGTTACGATGTCTACCCCACGTACCGTGGAAATCCCCCACAGTCACCTTTGTAGATACCTAGGAAAGGTAACTAGGGTTACCAAATCACAGTCAGCCTCTAGGGGGGTAAAGTTGACAGTTGGGACTGAATGTATGGACAGGATAACAAATTTCAACGTTCTTCCATAGGAATTAAGACTAGTACACCAATAATACTCCTAAGGACCTCGAACAGATTCGAGATTCACGAATCATCGAGACCAAATAAACTGGTAACACTCAAGAAAAACCATGGTAAATAAATAGACTTGGAGCAATGCATGAAAGAGGAAATGGATTCCCTGGTAAATAGATAGACTTGGGACTTGGTTCAGTTTCTTGTAGGAAAACAAGCATTGCATAATAAATGGGTTTACAAATTGAAGGAAGAAGATGTAGGCAAAAAGAGATACAAGGCTAGACTTGTTGTAAAGGGGTTTGTACAAAAGAAAGGTATATATTTTGATGAAATATTTTCTCTTTTTGTTAAAATGACTTCAATTAGGACTATTTTAAGTCTTGTGGCAATAGAAGATTTTCATCTTGAACAGTTAGATGTAAAAACAAATTTTCTCCATGGGGATTTGGAGGAAGATATTTATATGCAACAACCACAAGGGTATGAGGTCAAAGGGAAGGAGAATTAGGTATGCAGGTTGAACAAGAGCTTGTATGGCCTAAAGCAAGCTCCAAGGCAGTGGCATTTGAAGTTTGATAGGTTTATGACAAAAAAAGGTTATAGTAGATGTCATTTTGATCACTGTGTTTATTTTAAAAGGCTAGAAAATGGAAGCTATATTATCTTGGTATTGTATGTAGATGACATTCTTGTTGTAGGGTATAATATTCAGGATATAAATGTGCTCAAGAAGAAATTAGCTAGTTCATTTGCGATGAAGGATTTGGGTGCTGCAAAGAAAATATTTGGTATGAGAATAACAAGAGATAGGAAAAATCACAAATTGACATTGTCTCAAGGTGAGCACATAGAGAAGGTGTTAGAGAGGTTTAGAATGCAGAATGAAAAACTAGTTAGTACACCTTTGGCCAGCCATTTCAAATTAACTAAGGAAATGTGTCCCAAGACACATGAGGACATAGAATACATGTCCAAGGTCCCTTATTTATCAGCAGTTGGCAGATTGATGTATGCGATGGTTTGAACAAGACCATATATTGCACATGCAGTGGGAATTGTGAGTAGGTATATGAACAATCCAGGTAAAGAACATTGGGAGGTAGTAAAATGGATTCTCATGTATTTGAGAGGCACTGCTACTCATGCATTATGTTTTGGAGGTTCAGACATTGTTCTACAAGGACATGTTGATTCAGATATGGCAGGTGATAAAGATAGCATGAGGAGCACCACATGGTATTTTTTTATTGTAGGTGGAACAACAATAAGTTGGATTTCGAAACTGCAAAAGGTTGTTTCACTTTAAACAACAAAAGCATAGTATGTTTTTTCTATAGAGGCTAGTAAAGAAATGATTTGGTTATAGAGGTTTATGGAGGAATTGGGAAAGAAGAAGGAGAATAACATGTTGCACTGTGACAGTGAGAGTGACATTCATCTTGCAAAGAACTCAACCTTCCTTTCGAAGACTAAGCATATACAACCCAGGTATCATTCCATATGATTCATCTTGGAAGATGGACATTAGAAGTTGGAAAATATACATACTAGCCAGAATCTCGCAGACATGTTAACAAAGGGAGTAACCAGGGAGAAACTGAGTTCCTTCTTAGTTTCAGTTGGTCTTCAAGCATGAAGGTGAATATGAGAAATTTTCTAGGTCCAAGAAGGATCATAGTCCAACAGATACAAAAACAGTGGAGTTGTTGAGACCAGTCTCCAAGTGGGAGATTATTGGTTATGGAGCCTGATTATCTTCTTGATTCATAGGTCTTTGTTTTTAGTTGTGTTTACACCCCATGAAGACCATGCACCCCAATATATTGTACACTCCTCCATGCAGGGGGGATTTACCCCTTACGAAGTTCGAGGGAAAGTGGCGGTTCGGGGGCGAAGCCCTCGAAGGAAAATTTTCCTTGTAAATGTATATTGTAATTTCATAGTAAATCTAGACTGTTCATTATAAGGTCGTAGATATGACGGTACAAGTTATGTTAGGGTTTTTCCCTAGAAGGAAACCCTATTTTATGAGGAAATTGTATTGCATCTATGAATCATTGTGAATATTGTATTTTGAGAGAGGAGACTGTGAGAGAAAGAGGAAGTTACAACATGTGTGTTGTAGGTTGTATCCTTTCATTTTGTTGGATAATAATAAAGGAAGGACCTAGAAATTTCTCTGGTGGACGTAGCCCACACTAGGTGAGCCATGTATATATGTGTCTCTATTGTATTGTGTATCTTCTGTGTTTTATTTCCGCATTTGTCTTATTTTATTGCTCCGTGATCCTGTTTTTCTTACAAAGGGAAAACCTTCTTCCATGGTTTAAACCACTCCTTTAGGTTGGTCAATTAGGGGAGTTGTGTTCTCGATTTCAAAGTAAACCCCTTCATTAATAGATCCTTTGTTAGAAGGGTTCTGTGAAAGATTGTGTTCTTTGGGATCAAACCCTTGCATTCTTCGAGATCTTTGGAGACCTTGGTCGACCACGGTGAAAGTATAATAGAAATAATGATTCCTAAGTCCAACTACAGATGTAAAAATAAAAAAACCCTAAATTAACTACAGGTGATCAACCAAGAAAAAATAGATATAAGTATCTTCCAAAGATGGGATTTCAAGCCATCAATGAAGATATGAGAAGTAGTTACCTCGAGCTCCACGTAACATCCCTTCTCGGTGCAAGAAACCCTCTCTTTGTGGGATCACCATCCAAGGGTACTGAAGGTGTGATATGATGTCTACCCCAGGTACCATGGAAATACCCCCATAGTCACCTTTGTAGATACCTAGGAAAGGTCACTAGGGTTACCAACTCATAGTCGACCTCTAGGGGGGTACATTTGATAGTTGGGACCGAACGTATGGGTGGGATAAAAAAAGTTCAACATTCTTCCATAGGACTTAAGACAAGTGGACCAGTAATAATCCTAAGGACCTCAAACAAATTCAATATTAATGAAGCATCGTGACCAAATAAACCAATAACACTCAAGAAAAACCCCCAATATATGTTCTTTCCACTACGATTGGTTAAGTTTTGAAGGGGTAATATCCACTTCTCTTCTGCACACGACCTTTTTTTTATCCCCTGTGTTAGAGGGGGTTCCCAACTATGCCTATACAACAATTGGATTTTTTCCCTCTTTAGTTTTCTACAACCTTGTGTAGTAGTCTTGGACAATTCACTCACTTTTCCTAGTCTAAAGACTCTATCTCTAAGCTATTATTTATGTACTAAAAGCAAAAATGTCTACTTAATTTTATTATCAAGTTGGTTGATTTTAATAGTTATTTTTACTCAGAAGGGTGTATGAAGGTGAAATTAATGATGTGATGACTTGGCTCCAAAATGATGCGGAAATAATAAAATGCAAATATTTTTCTTTCAATGAATTCTATCTTAATGAAGGAGAATAGATCTTTTTCTTCTTAATAAACACCCCAAAAAATGCAACTTTCACTTTTATTTTTACAAATGGAAAACAAATTGAAATGAAAAACTATCAAATTATTGTTTACGAAATCCCCCCCCCCAAAATCTCTCTCAACTATGTACCAAGACACTCCAACTATGAAAGTAGGATGCAAAATTTTTGTTTTCTTCTTTCCAAATTGCTTGAAAACTCAAAAGAGACACTTCTTTTGTTTTTTGTTTCAATCAAAATGAAAGTATTCAACGACACTTTGCAAAGAAATCAAAAGCGAATGAAGGTGGAGAAAAAAATCACCTAAGGAATAAAAGATTCAAGCACAAGAATGTTGTCAACGCAAAACTCAAGATTTGAATGGTAGAAAAAAGTTTTCAAATAACTTGAAAAAGGATTGCACTCTAAGATGAGGTGCAAATCAAGAGATTTGTATTTGTTTAAACAATGGAAGCAAATCTAAATAAAGACCCAAAATATTTTTGAAAGCAAATGAACTCTCTTGACAAAAGTACCATAGGCACTTTAAAATTCTAGGGGAATGATATTAGATGATATAAATTGTATCCAAAAAAAAAAAGAGGTGATTTTAATCAAATAAACAAAATGACACACAAAAGGAAATTTCAAATTCTCTTAAAAAATGTTGGAGAAATGATTGCTGTGACAGATATGAGAGAGATATGAGGGGGTGGAAGAAAGGACAAACACAGATTTGGTCTTTGTTTGAAGGATGCCCCTTCAAAAAATGGCTTGAGCCTAGTTACACCCTATTAATGACCACAAGATGACCAAAAATCACTGGTCACTCCTTGTATAGGACTAGAGAGTGACCACAAAGAACTCGTCGCATAGAGCAGTGTAATTCTTGGTATGTTAGCACCCTACAATAGGGAAAATGAAGACCAAAAGGGTTTGGTCGTTCTGTGGGAATATATAACCCACAACCACGATCGTGCAATTGCAAAAAATGAAATCTTTATAGAATATCTATCAGATCTGAGACTGAAAAATTACAAATAGCCTTGATAAAGACTTATAGACAAAATGAAATGAAAAATCAAATCTTAAAACAGGTAGAGATATTGAGAATATGAATTCAAAAGTTGAGGAAGAAACTGGCTAAACAAAAATTACTTCCTTAGTGGAGTTGAGAGTCTGTTGTAGGGTAAATGAATGCTGCAAGAGTTACCTCCCTTAAGATGTTCCTAGACCTAAGATAGAATAGAGATGCAAGAAGTAGATTTTGCTAGATCTAAATTATACATGAAAATAATCTATGAGTTGATGTAATGAAAGGTTTACCTGGTGATCTGACGATTGTCCCTACACTCTCCTTAGTTGTTAGCTTCCTTGAAGATATGATTCGCTCTTGAAAAAATGGGTCTGCACACATAGATACACAAAGAAACCTTTCACAAGATCAAGAAAATCATGTATAAATGGATAATAGATCTAGTGACATAACATAAGAATATCAATTCCTTACAAAGATTATAACAACTACATACAATCGAGTAAGTGTTGAATTTTCACTATGCTAGTCTCAATCATGAGGTTTATTTCATTTTATCATTTACTTGAACCATAAACAAATGCAGCTACACAATGTACAAGTGTTGTAATAACCAACATCACAAGAAGAATAACCATGCACAAGAACGCAAGAAATATCATGGGAAAACCCTTCTCAACAAGGGATAAAAAAACCCACCAATCCTTTGCTATATTCTCAAGAGAATATCCTCCAACCATGAAACCCTAATGCACACAAGAGGGTTCTCTACTACCTTGAAACTTGCACCCAAGAGAGGTGTGCACATCAACCCTAGAATATGTACTTGAAGAAATTTACAAATGACAAGTGACTTGTGTTTCCTCTATGGGGAAAGCACCTTTATTTATACTATACTGTACATACCAAAAGTGGTGTCCATTAGCACAACAGGGCCGACCTCAATAAATCATAAAATAATTAATTATTACAATAAACATTAATTATCTTTCACACATGGTGGATCCGACCTGCACCCTTTACATCACAATTAGGGTTACATGTAAATATAACTCTCAGACAATATAGCAAGGGATCTCACACATCCACTAGTGATCAATTACTAGGGGCACGTCCACCTGTGCTAAACCATAAGGAATTCCTAATCAACAAATCTCTATCTCATTGAGTCCACAGGAGAATCATCCAGAGTACCATCTCAAGCCTGACTCAACTGAGTCCATAAGGCAGGAGACCACACGTCATAAAAACTCGGTCTAGAGTTTGACACACACACCCATCACATGGGAACCTTCACCCCTCACAGGGGTACACATCGTTTCATCTCAATCCATATAGGAATGACAGACCCAACTCATGGGCATCCTCACCCCACATAGGGGCACACATCATCTCATCTCAGTCTAGAGAGGAACAACACACCCATATCATGGGCACACCCAACTCATGTGCTCCTTCACAGGCAGAGTCACTTAGTTTGTTTCTTGGAGGATGTCTCATGAAGTTGTAATCATAAAAAATCCATCTCATCTAGGGAGGCATTCTCCACCAGGCCAAGTCTCTCATGGAAGTACTTGAACTTCATCTTGGCAAGCGGTTTGGTGAAGATATCTGAAATCTCCTCATGTGTAGGAAGGTATTGCACATGTACTTCTTTCCTCTACACCATGTCTCTGATATAATGATATTTTATCTCGATGTGTTTCGATATATCGTGAAACACAAGATTCTTAGATAGCTTCACACAACTCTGGTTATCACAATGAATAATGGTAGAATCCATCTCATGATCAAATAAATCTGTACGGAGCTCGCGAAGCCACACTGTTTCACGGATTTCCACACTCAATGCTATATTCTCTACTTTTGTGGTACTAAAACCAAGAACGCTTTGTTTCTCGCTGCACCAGGAAACCATGGCAGACCCCAATGTAAAACAACAACTGGATGTTCTCTTCTGGAGGCATATCTTAGTACATATCCAACCATGCCTTGTAGATATCTCAATACATGCTTCACTTCTATCTAGTGATTCTTTCTCAGCTGACTCATCAACTGACTAAGTAAATTCACTACATAAAATATATCAAGTCTGGTGTTAATCAGATACATCAATGATCGAATCAGTTGTCGGTACAAATTTGGATCAATCTCACCTGAATCAATAGAAGCATCATTCATTTTCTTCAAATCCATCAACATTGGTGTAGGCATGGATTTGCACTCTATCATACCAAACTTCTTCAATATCTCCACTATATATTTTCCTTGACTCAAGAAAATATCATCAGTCCTCTACCATACTTATAGTCCCAAGAAGTAGTGCATCATACCCAGATCCTTCAAATCAAATTCAAAAGTCAAATCTCTCTTGCATTCAACAATAAGTCTTTCTGAACTGGTGAGGAATAATTCATCCACATACAGAACCAAGATTAGGCACTCATTACCAACAATATGGTAATATAGGTTTGGATTAACAACACTCTTGCTGAAGCCCAAACAAATCAATAATCCATCCATCTTCTTGTACCAAGCACGAGGTGCTTTCCTTATTCCATTTAGGACTTTATTCAACCTGCACACATGAGTTTTCTCGTCGTGTATCATGAATCCTTCTGGCTACTCAATGTAAACTTCTTCATCAATATCACCATTGAGAAAAATTTTCTTTACATCCATCTGATGTAGTTTCCAACCCATGAATGCAGCTAGTGCAATGATAATATAGATGGAAGTGTATCGGGCTACTTGAGAAAATGTCTCATCATAGTCAATTCCCTCCACCTATGAGAATCCTTTGGCTACAAATATTGCTTTGTATTTCTCAACACTTCCATCAGCTGCATGATTGATCTTATAGATCCACTTGGAAGTTACTACATACTTTCCCACTGGTCTCGGAACAATATCCCACACATCATTCTTCATGATGGACTGATACTCTTCTGTCATGTTATCTTTCCATATCTACTGACCTATTGCTTCTCCATGACAAGGAGGCTCAACATCAGTGGTGTGGCTCATGACTAAAAAGTATCTCAAAAATCTCTTTGGTCTCTTGATCTCTCGGAATTTACCTTGAGGATATGCATGGACTGCTTCCTCCTATAGAGTTTGTCAAGCCCAGACAGGTTTTTTACGACCTACTGCAATGTCTCTAGGAATATCAACTGTAGCAACTGGATCAACTGGAACAATGGTTGTCTCCCTCTGAAATGTTGAAGGGGAGAAGGTTTGTCTCTTTATTCTTCTCAAATAGTTTGACTCCCTCTCAGTCAAGTGACTCCCTCTGAATTCTAAAGGATAGACACATTCCTTTTCTTGTTTGCTAATATGAAGGTATCTCATGTATTCTTAAGTCCTCTATTGACTATACAGTACTTTTGTTGGCTTCGGTACTAGGATATTAACCAAGATGACTTCCCATAGGGATAACAATCAAAATGGCCTCCTCTACTAGGATAATAACCAACCAAAAAATGGACTCCCATACCAGGGATAATGGTCCAAGTCAAGAGTGCTCCCACACCAGGGATAATACCCTTCATTATCAGAATGCAAGAAACTACAGGTTTAATCAAATAAGGAAAGTAGTACAAAAACTTACGCTAGTCTACAATCATGCTCAATATCGTATTTTTTTTTAGAGGAAGTAATCCTCATCTCTCACTTATTTAGATTTTTGAGGTGGGTCTAGATCCATGTCAGCAATCGAAGCATATTGTCTTTCTTTCTTCATGGTAGGAAAATTTCTCGCAATTTGTCCATACTTATCCCATCTGAAGCACTGGACCTTTGTCATGTATTTTCTCTGATAACCTGGATTCTTCTCGTCTTTGAAAGTTTTCCTAATGTTTCTTTTATTTCTTCCTCCTTTCTTTGTATGAACTACAAGAGCATGATTTTCATCATGAGGGAAGTCTTCCATTCCTCTAGATATAAGTCTAATTTCTTCTTGGGTACAGTTTTTCCATAAATGATCAAAAGTAGGTATATGTTCTCTACCACTGATACTTTGAAGAAATGGTTCCCAATGTTTTGGCAGATTATTGAGAGTGGCCAAAACAAGTTCTCCGTGTGATATGATTTCTCCAATGGCACCTAGTTGATCTATGATCTCTGACATCTTCATGAAGAAGGCAACCACGGTGTCACCTTTTGTCATCTTGATATTTTGAAGGTGTCCCTTCAATGTAAGAGCTCTGAGGGTGTTGTTACTCTCAAACATATTCTTCAATGCTTCATACATTTCATAAGTTGTCTTCATGTTGGAAATACGAGGCAAGAGATTATCTCTTATTGAGTAGATGATTATCTTGCTTGCCTTGATGTCATCTTCCTTCCTTTCTTCTTTCTCTTCATAGGTAGTTTTCTCTGGTAAACCTTTTTGTATCACCCACAATAAGTATTCCTCTTCAAGGGTGACCTGAAGTCTTGACTTTCAGGAAATGAAGTTGCTTGATCCATCAAGCATATCTTCCACCAAGGTTTTGTTCACAATATTTTCAGATTCTTCACAAACCCTTACCAGTTGGGATAGAAAACCTAACGGCTAGGCTAGGCTATAAAAATTAGGTTTTGTTGGGATTATGACTGCCAACAATAAGCTTTGAAATTCGAAAGAACAATGGTGATCTGAAAATCTCCTTCAATGAGTTACATAAACCCTAGGTCTGAATTTTCTGCAGAAAATTGTGAAACCCTCGGGGCCAAAAATCCAAAATTATCGAAATTACAATATGAATCTTGTTGGAGGTGATCTGAAGGAGGCTGTACACTCCCATACAATGTTTAGGCCCAACGCTCAAGTATAAGGTGTTGAAATAGCCAAATAAGAGAGGGTCATACAGATTTCTAGAAACCTTAGAAGGTCGTACGGTTCTGCAGAAGAGAGGACGACTAGATTTAATTCTTGTGCAATGGGTTCTTCAAGACCTATGATCTGAAACCATGTTGAATTTTCACTATTCTAGGCTCAATCATGAGGTTATTTCATTTTATCATTTACTTGAACAATAAGCAAATGCATCTACACAATGTGCAAGTGCTGCAATAACCAAGATCACAAGAAGAATAAACATGCACAAGAACATAAGAAATATCATGGGAAAACCCTTCTCAACAAGGGAGAAAAAAAACCCAGCAATCCTTTGCAATATTCTCAAGAGAATATCCTCCAACCATGAAACCCTAATGCACACAAGAGGGTGCTCTACTACCTTGAAACTTGTGCCCAAGAGAGGTGCGCACTTCATCCCTAGAAGATGTACTTGCTGAAATTTGCAAATGACATGTGACTTGCTTTTCATCAATGGGGAAATTACCATTATTTATACTAGACTGGACATACCAAAAGTGGTGTCTGTTGTCACAATAGGGTCGACCTCAATGACTCAAAAAATAATTAATTATTACAATAAACATTAATTATCTTTCACACATGGTGGAGCCGACCTGTACCCTTTACATCACAATTAGGGTTACAGGTAAATCTTACTCTTAGAACATATAGCAAGGAATATCACACATCCACTAGGGGCACACCCACCTGTGCTCAACCACATGGACGTCCTACTCAACATATCTCTATCTCATTGAATCAACAGGAGAATCATCTGAAGTACCATCTCATGCTTGACTCAACTGAGTCCACAAGGCATGAGACCACACATCATAACAACACGGTCCAGAGTCTTACACACACCCATCACATGGGCACCTTCATCCCTCATAGGGGTACACATCGTTTCATCTCTATACAGAGAGGAACGACACACCCAACTCATGGGCATCCTCACCCCACACAGGGGCACACATCATCTCATCTCAGTCCAGAGAGGAATGACCCACCCATCTCATGGGCACACCCAAATCATGGGCTCTCATGGGATGTCTCATGAAGATGTAATCATCAACAGTAAAGGGGAAAATCTTGTACATCTTCTATTAATGGAACAAATGGTTTTCAAATTACAATCCAAGAAGTTGATGAAGTTCCTTCCCAAGTTACTTTCGCAAGATCTGTAATCAAACCGCTAGTAAACATTTTCTTTCTCCTTTCTCTCCCCCTTTTCCCATGAGAGACCCTCAATATAAATTATAATAGAGATAAGATCAAAGGTTAATCTAATAGGATCTAGAAGCACAAGATAACAAGCTTCTTGAGGTCAAACAACGAAAAATACAAGGTTTAATCTCATCTCATAGAAACTAATCCTAGATATGGAGTAACAGACCTGATCGTGCTCTACATTCTTGTAGGGTGCGACCAGTCTCCCTTTTAAAGAAGACAAGGAGTGACCAACAATTTTGGTCACGAGATGTAAAGGGAAAAATAGCGACTGGCAAAAAAAGGGACTATAAACTCAGGGGTAAAGTGATATAATTCAGTGTTACAGACTGCTAACCTCTAGATTATTCCCATCAAGTGATTATGTGGAAAATAACTGTATAATAGAAAAATAGTCTTGTAGGGTCTCAAATTTGGACTCAAATATATGATCTCATTCTCTAATATATGTCCTCTCAGTTCAAGCTACTATCTAAATAATCCATCCAACTTAGTCCATACTTCAATGGGAGTTGAACAAGCTTCAACATGAAAGAGAAACTCTGTAGAGATGGACAAGCATAGAATCCCATAGTCCTCATCCATTCTATTGAAGTATTTTATATTTTCTACAGCTAAATTGAGTTCAAATTATGTCCCCATAGTGACCCTATACAACCCCTTACTCCTTAGTATAAGTATGATCAGGGCTCCCATAATAGGGATAATGGCCCACTGAGAGAAGTACAACTGCAAACTAACCTAGAAAGGTTTGAACTGTTGTATAACTAGCTCTGGCATGATTTTCAAGGTATCCACGACTTTCCCTTCTATGACCTGTGGATATTCATGACTGTCTCCACTGTAACCCGCAGACGTGTATGAAAAAATTGTATGGAAAGATCTGTATGATCCAACGCTCTCTTGTGGCTTCCTTTGACTGAAACCCACATGTATATTCCTATGTTATCTCTTCTACTCTACATGTATGATCTCTATATGAAAGTCTTTCTTCACCTATCCAAGATCTTGAACCACAATCCTTTGTGATCCAATACTTTGTGTGTTGAATCTCTCAACACAAAACCTATCAAGTGTAATCCTTGTTCCTCATGAATAACCATCCTTCGTGATTCAATCCCTCAAACATAGGTCCTTACCTACTCCTAAGTGTGACCTTAGAGACTGCACACTAGTAAAGGTCCTCCTTTTCTATCTATGTTAATTGTCCCTTTGTCCTTCTCCTAGAATTTATTTTATAATCATGAGTTATAATCTATTTCTAATCTAAAAAGTGATCTATGGTTGAGATTACTTCTCACACTCACTTGATATTTAGATTACATGATGCATGCTAAGCATGTTTCTTAAATAACTCAATTATCTAATTACATAATTAATTAATAAAAATAATTTACTTTAATAATTCATTTAATTAAAGTAAATTCAAGAGCAGAAGGGTTTGGATGATTTCCATATGTCTAGACACATAGACCTGTGTGGAAATAGTTGTGGGATGTCACCACTAACATCAACATTGTGGGTAGCTTGGTTGTGTCGGCCTTGGAAAAAAATACATGCGGGAGCTTAGGAAATTTCGTTATGCTGCTCGGTTTGGATTTTATGCTTCTGACCACATTATCAACATGTCCTTGAATGGATTTAGGAGGCGAGTTACAAATAGCGATATAAATCAAACTGGGATTCGGATGGACAAACCATCAGTTTCATTGGATCTAGGGCACCAAATTTCAACTTGTGGGGCCCTTTGTCGTCATTCTGTTTCCCAGAAAAACATCTGATGGAGGATCTTAGGAACTAGGGTTCTGCTTAAGGAGGCATGGTGCAATTTATGAACAAGAGGTCAATTTTCAAGAACACTATGTCGGGTGATTGTGGGTAGTGTGTTCATGTGATCCTTGTCCAAAAAAACATGCAGGAGATTGCAAATATTTTTTATGCTACTCGGTTTGGATTTAATGCCCCCAGACTAAATTGCCAACATGTTCCTGAATGACTTGAGGAGGTGAGTTGCAACTCTTGATAAAAATCAAAATGAGACTTAGATGGATGAACTGTTGGTTTCATTGGATCCAAGGCACTCAGTTTCATCTTGTGGGGCCCCTTCATTTTCATTCCATTACTCGAAAAAACATTTGATGGAGGATCTATGAAACTAGGGTTTTTCTCGATGAGGCATAGTGCAATTTCTAAACAAGAGGTCAACTTTCAAGAACATTGTGCCAGAGGATTGTCAGTAGCATGGTCAAATGGGAATTGGAAAAAACAATGTACATGACCTTACAAAACCCCATTATTCTTCACTATTTGAATTTTATGCCATCTGACCAAATTTCCAACATGTCTTGAATGACTTGACGAGGCGAGTTGCAACTCGTGATAAATATCGAACCTGGATTCAGATGGATGAATCATTAGTTTCATTTTATCCAAGGCACTGAGTTTCATCTAGTGGGGCCCCTTTGCTATCATTCCATTTCCCAAAAAAATGTTTGATGGACGATCTCTGGAATAGGGTTTTGTTCAATGAGGGATAGTGTAATTTCTGAACAAGAGGTCAATTTTCAAGAACACTATTCTATGTGATTGTGGGTAGTTTGGTCCCATGGGCCTTGGCCAAATAGACATGTGGGAGCTTAAAAAACTCGTTTATGCTACTCGGTTTGGATTTTATTCCCCCGGACCAAATTTCAAACATGTCCCTAAATGGCTTGAGGAGGCAAGTTGCAACTCGCGCTAAAACTCAAACCAAGACTCGAATGAATGAACCATCAATTGCATTGGATTCGGGGCACTAGGTAACGTCAAGAAAGTTTTTAATACGGGGTTCACAACCCCTAGATCCTCTTCTTAATTTTACTACATCCTTTTGGTTGGAATAATGCCTAGTGTTCTTATGCCATAAATCTTGTACTAGTCCCTTAAGTGCTCAAATTAACTTCATGTCAGAAGGAGGTAGCCTACCAGTGAAGGACCAAATTTTTTTTGGGTCACCTATGTCGAGGCTATATCATCTATTATAATACTTTCTAAGGGTTTTTATATTGCATTTCATGAGTGTTGGAATACTGAGGGGGGGGGTGAATTAGTATTATCACTTTTATTAATTTTAACCACAATATTTTTTGTTTATATTTATGATCAGTTCATCAATAATATTCAAAACATCATAAGCAATATAAATAATCAGTGAACAATAAGAAACCACACAAGTACACAGTACACCAAAATTTTTACATGGAAACCCAATGTGGGATAAAACCAAAGAATGTTTTTCTTATATGTCAGAATAAATAAATTCATTTGAAGCAACAACTTCCTTGTTTTCTAGCTACAATTGAAAGGAGGCTCAAACCCCCTATTTTCTCAGGTTCCAACTTGAAGGAAGTGAAAACTCCCTTATTTTTTTGGCACCAATTGGAAGGAGGCTACAACCCCCTTTCCTTGCCCCATCCTATTGCCTTGAAATATAAGTGGAGACCAAACTATCAATGTCACAAAATCTGTCAATTATGTCACTGTAAAACCTGTCACTGTAAAAACTATCGCTTCAATCTCATCAACCAATCAGATCTGATAACATAGATCTCATACCCACTATCACAAGTGTATATCTCAAACCATGTACATCTCATGAAAAATATATCTCTCTAATCATGTGCCATACAATTACCAATATCCATAAACCAAATATAATGAACTATCACATCAACCATGTATCAAACTCTCATTGTTATGCAGATTCAACATGTACCAATATCTTGAAAAATACATCTTAAACAAACTGCCTCAAACATATACCATATGACACAAGATATGCCTAAAAAAAATACCAAGAATGTGTGCCAAGTACAAACAACAAGTGCACCGACAGTGTGCCTCTGCAAATATGTCGCATACAACATGTACCATACAACAAATAATACCTCAAGGACATCTACTCAACCTCACATGACCATACCTCAAGCAATCAACAAGATCCAACCTCAAACAAACATATAATCATACCTTTTACTTCCATAGATGACTCTGTTTTACCTGAACACTGTCACACATGCTTGTAGACTCGCCTTAGCTTCTGTAGCCTGATCAAAACCCCATCCTTTAGATCTGGATTTGCCTTGTGAGATGAAGCTTGTTGTCTAGCAAGGCCTCGCATGACGATCCCTAGACCACTTGTGGGGGTGCCTTGCAAGACACTAGTAGTTTGTCCCATGGGGATAAGCTAAATCAAGGTTTTTTCACGAAACCCTCACTCTCCTCTGCAATCATAAAAATTTATCACCACTTCTCCTTCACTTCCTCATATTTGTGCTACCTCATATTTTTCAATAAAATTATTTCCAAAAACCTTTCACAAGATAGATATTCAATGTGTGAAATTGGTGCTAATGGGAGTCTCTTGATATCTTATTTATACTTCCCAAGTTCCTTCCTTTAGGGGCTATCTTGTAACTATTTTACCCATTTCCCTTATTTTATGGATAACCCACATTCTTGTTGCAACTACTTTACCCATAATTAGTAAACTCATAATTTCATTGTTACAACTAATTTACCCATAATTAACTTCTTGTTGCAACCAATTTGACTAGAAAACTCGTTGAAGACTTTCTAGAGGCTTCTAGAATAATTGACTTATTGTTGACCTTCTAGGAGTTTCTAGATTAATCTTGAGGGTCCTGCAATATTTCCAAATCCATATCTCGTCAACCACAAGGAGCCACATGAGGTACCACATATCACCATAAATAACATGGCTCATACTATCCATCTATGATAGTCTTACTTGCAAATACATTTACCTTCATGTCTTTATTCCTCAATCAAATGTGGGTTCCATGACCATACCTTCATGGATACTGGAATTTGCTACCGGACTTGCTTCAAGGGTTGACATCAATGAAAACCAACCCAATATTTCAACAATATACCCCTTTGGAATTTATGGCAACACTTTGATGCAACTCTAATGGCATGGAAACAATTATGCTCATGCTCCCCATGTGACCATCACTCCCTCGGTAATCATGCTTTTGTTCTTTCTCTCCATTTCCATGTCTCTGATTACTTTCCCTCTCCCCCTTTGATATCAATGGAAAAGGATAACTTCCCTTTAGGGATACTCCCCCTGTCTGAACTCTGCTTTGGGATGCTCTTTTTCTCTTCATGGTGCTTCCTTGTGTAAATCCATGACATATATGAAAAGCATTCAAAAATTCACAGTGGGGTAGAAAATACTCCAAGTTTCTATCGAAGATACTCAAAGGTCTCCCTAGAAATAGGTTTGGTGAATATATCTACAATCTTCTCTTTTGTCACGATATACTTGACCCTGATGTTGTTCTCTGCAACCTATTCCCATAGAAAGTGAAACTTGATCAGAATATGTTTCATCTTAGAGTGCATCACTGGATTCTTTGAGATACTTATGGTTCTAGTGTTATCACAAAATATCAGAATGGGCTCATCATATTCAACATGTATATCCTTCAAAGTTTTTTTCATCCATAGAACCTAAGTACAACATGTTGCTGCTGCAATATACAATCTTCTTTTGTACATAAATATATTGATGACTGTTTCTTTCTCAACCATGATACTAGACACTCACCCAAGTAAAAATATACTCCACTTGTACTTCTTTTATCATCAATGCAACCTTCCCAATCTACATTTATGTAGGTAACAAGAGATAGATCATTCCCTTTTGGATACCATAATCCAAACTCTTTTGTAACTTTGAGATATATGAATATCCTCTTCACTACCATAACACATGAATCCTTTGGTGTTGCTTGAAACATTGCAACCTATCCAACTTCCTGCATCACATCCGGTCTAGAAGATGTCACATAGAGTAAGATGTCAATCATTGATATGTATCATCTCTGGTTCGCATCCTATGAATCATCATCCTTACTTAACTTGCAATCGGTCTGCATAGGAGTACTGACTGGTTTGCAATCTTCCATTCCAAAATTTATTATCATTTCTATGATATACTTGGTATGAGAGATGAAGATACCTTTGTTTCTATGACATATCTATAGTCCCAAAAAGAAAGACAACTTTCCAAGTAATGACATCTCAAACTCATTCTGCATGTATTTGGAAAAATTTTGACTCATCCTGTCATCATCACTTCCAAATATATTATCCTCAACATAAACTTCAATTCATGATACTATCTTGATTTACCTTTATGTAGATATTGTTTTCTGCATTTCCTTTCATGAACCCTTGTTGTTGTAAGTATCTGTCTAGTCTTGAATACCATGCTCTGGGGGCTTGTTTGAGACCATATAAGGCCTTCTTCAACCTGAAAATATAGTTTTCTTTTTTTGATAACTGAAATCCTTCCGGTTGCTCAATGTATACTTCGTCTTCTAACTCTCCATTTAGAAATTCCAACTTTACATCCATCTGATACACCTTGATATTTTTGGAACACACAAGATAGAATCAACCTGATTGCTTCCATTCTAGAAACTGTGGTAGAGGTATCTTCAAAATATATACCTTCAACCTGAGTGTATCCTTTACATACCAATATTAATTTGTTCCTGGTAACCTATCCATCCTCATTCGATTTGTTTATGAAGACCCACTTTGTACCATCATGTTTTTGTTCTTCATCCTTGGAATGAGTTCCCATGTATCATTCTTCTCTATCCAGTCCAATTATTCATTCATAGCTTTGATCCAATATTCATCCTCGTTAGCTTCTTCAAAAATTCTTGGCTCAATTATGGATAACAATGATAGGTGTTGTTGTTCTAGTGAATGTATTCTTCTTCGGGTTTCAACTCTTGCATATTTATTCCCAATGATCTATTCTAGTGGATGATTTTTTCTGCACTCATCCTCTAGGTGTCCTTGGATGTGCTGGTCTTATTCTTCATTTGCTTATTCATCTATTTTTTCCTCTTTCAAATCTTCTTCGTGATCCAGTTCCACTGAATCTTTGCTTCTTTCCTTTATCTTTCGTCCATATATCTCATCAATCATCACATTGATTCTTTCCACTATTCTATTGAGTCTTATATTGAATCATTTGTATGCTTTCCTTTGCTTGAGTACCCAACCAGTATTCCTTTATCAACTTGAGATTCAAATTTTCCAATCCTATCATCTTCTCTCTTGATATAACATTTTCTTCTGAATAGTCTGAAATGCTTCACATTTTCTGGTCTTCCTTTCCACACTTCATACAGAGTCTTATCACTATTATTTCTGATAATTCCTCTATTATGGATATGAACTGTCATATGTACTGCATGTACCCAAAATATGTCTTTCAACTTGGAATTGTTCAACATGGTTCTAGCTATTTCCCACATTATTCTATTCTTTCGACAACTCCATTTTGATGAGGTGTCTTGGATACTGAGAACTGTCTTTTTATCCCATGTTCACTACAGAAGTCCAAGAATTCCTTTGATGTTAACTCTCCTCTATTGTATGATAACAAACACTTGTTTTTCAACTTTGTCTCGGTTTCAACCAACTCTTTGTATATCTTGTAGTGCTAGAATGCCTCTAACTTCTTCTTGAGAAAGAAAATTGTAGTCATCAACTAGTAGCATAAAGTATTTTTCACCATTCAATCTCTTCATCCCTATTGGTCCAACTAGATCAATATGTACAATCTATAATGGTTTTGTTGTGGAATACTCTTTTAATTTGAACATGGTCCTGGTTTGTTTTCCTTGTATATAATGCTTGGATAGAGTATTTGTTGGCTTTGATATCATGGGAATTTCTCTTACTACTTCTTTTCTGTTGATTTTGACTAGTTTATAAAAATTTATGTCACCCATTCCTATGTGCCAAAGCCAACTTTCATCATCCTTTCCTAGGAAACATATTTCTTTTACAATTTCATTTAGTACATATATGTTACTTGGAATTCTTACACATGTATCCACCAACTTGTTTGGTCTTTATTTCCTTATCTCGCAGTTCTATGATTCAAACATAAGTTTGTGTCCTTGATCACACATTTGACTTACACTTATAATATTGTGCTTCATTTCTTCGACTAGCAGAACATTTTCTACCCCAGAATCCTTGCTTCCAAGCTTGACTATGCCTCTTCCTATAATTTTGGTTGAGTTCTCATTCCCAATTGAAGTTGATCCATCTCTTTCTTTCTTAAATGTTAGAAACATGTTCTTATCACTTGTCATATGCTTTGAGAAACCACTGTCAACATACCATCCATGTTTCTTGTGTTGAGCTTGTAAGGAAAGTGTGTATTCTTCAGTGTTGAATTGATCCTGCTTCCTTATCCATATCCTTTGTGGTTCCTATCTTTGATTGTTGATATTATGTTGTGATTCTTTAGGAGGGAAAATTATTCTACAATATTTGGTCATGTGTCCAAACGTTTTTCACTTGTAGCATTCTACTTCAACACTCAAGGTTTCAAATTGGTTGTAGCTTCCACTCTATGCTTAATGAGGCCTTCTTGGATAATCGTTTCTTGCGTAGCCTTCATAATTTCTTATGTTCTTGGTATTGGCTCTAAAATTCATAGCTTTGTGACCAAAATTATTACATGAATAACATAAACCAAAAAGAATAGTTTGATACCCGGGGTTGGAAGATATTTTGAATGGCACTGCGCTTATGAATCCTTCTTCTTCTTCTTGGGATCTCTCTATTGTTGGCTACTACTAATTCTGAATTCTGAATCCTCTGACCAGTGTAGTGTCTTTGTAATCTTCTTCTTGGTTCTTCTTGCCTTCTTCCTTCTTGGGATAGCCTCTGACTATTTTTTCATAGCTTCTTTGTTCTGTTGTCTTGGAGCTTGATCCTTTCTTTGTCTGATTATATCCTAGTCCAGATCTGTCATAGTATGGTCTTTGACTGCTAATAATATCATCCAATACTTTGGTGTTATTTTGCTGCATGTCCTTCTTATAAATAACTTTTCTTAGAGTGACTATTTATGCTTCCAAGCCTTCGATTAGTTTTTCATTTTCATCTAACTGACCTCTGAGTGCTTCTTTAATTCTTTTTCCTTCTTCTACTTGGATTTTTGGCTTCGTTATCATCTTCTTGACTTATTTGGAGTTGGAATTATGATATCATTCTTTCCCTTTTAATTCTTCCTAGAGTGACTTGATTTTCTTTCTTTCAATCCTTAGCTCTTCTAGGGCATTGATTAATTATGCTTTGAGATTGAATTCTCCTTATTCTTCTGAATCTTCTTCACAATATTCTATTGCCATGAAGAGTACTCTTTTTGTATCACTATCATTGTATTCATCCTCATCTAATGATGAACTATCTTCCTTGGTGTAGAGACTTTTCTTGAAGAATTTATTTATGTTTCTTCTACTCTTTTAATTTTTCTTTTTCTTTTTAGGGTCTTCTTCTTCATCACTTTCTTTATTCTTATGAGGGAATTCAGAAGAAAAATGACCAATACC
Source organism: Picea abies (assembly GCA_900067695.1). Lineage (NCBI taxonomy): Eukaryota > Viridiplantae > Streptophyta > Pinopsida > Pinales > Pinaceae > Picea > Picea abies. The sequence continues at coordinate 26,137 of CBVK0104106645.1, forward strand.
ACCACAATTAAAAAAATTCAATGGAAACATACCTTTATATTTGTCGTTTCTTCTTTTCAACTTTCTGACAAAGTTTTCCATTACTTCATCTTCCTCCGAATCATTGTTGTAGCTACAATCTGACTTTGTCCTTTTCTTGTTCTTCTTCTTTGTCTTCTTAGATGCCTTGAATGTTTCTTCCTTCATGACTGGATTTTATTTCTCTATCCTCATCTCATAAGTTGTGAGTATCCCATGTAGCTCATCCATGCTTAATGTAGCTAAATTTTCTCTTTCTTCTAGGGATGAAATCTTCGAGTCATATCTCATAGGTAGAGACCTCAACACCTTTTGAAAAATGACAAATTCCTTCATTTCTTCTCCCTAACCTTTAATGACATCGACTATCTCATAAACTCGTAGAAAGTAGGTGACAATGTTTTCATCTTCCTTCATCTTCAATTCTTCGAACTTGGCTCTAAAGGATTAAAGTTTGGCTCCCTTGACTTTGGCATCACCTTTGTAGATATTATGAAGTTTGTCCCACACTTTATTTGTGGAATCACAATGTATAACTTTGACATATATTGATTCCATTAGACCATTCATATTAGCAATTTTATCCCCTGAATCGTTATCTTCAAGTTTCTTTCCATTCGTATATGTCAGGGGAGTGGATGGTTCTTCGTATCCATCTACTACTGCTCACCAGACATCAAATCCTCGTGCCTGCAAACATGTTTTCTTCCCTTTTCTCCAAAATACATAGTTATATACATCAAACTATGGTACTAAAATCTTAATGTATTCCATGATCTCCTTATAGTGGTTAGACTATCTCTTGAAGGACCTGCTATGATACCGATTGTTGGAATATTGAGAGGGGGTGTGAATACATATTAGCACTTTTATTACTTTTAACCACAATATGTATTTTTTCACTTTATGAGCGGTTCATCGATAACATTCAAAACATCATGAGAAATATAAATAAATAGTGAACAGTAAGCAACCACACAAGTAAAAAGTACTCCAGAAGTTTTACGTGGAAACCCAATGCGAGATAAAACCACATAATGCTTTTCTTATATGTTAAAAGAAATACATTCATAGGAAGCACCAACTTCCTTGTTTTCCATCTACAACTGAAAGGAGGCTCCAACCCCCTAGTTTCTCAAGATCCAACCTGAAGGGAGCTACAAATACCTTAGTTTTCCGGCACCAATCGGAAGGAGGATACAACCCCCTTTCCTTGCCTCATCCTGCCACCCTGAAATATAATTGAAGACAAAACTATCATTGTCACAAACTCTGTCAATCCCGTCACTGTAAAAATTGTCACTTCAATATCATCAACCAATCATATCTATTCACATAGATCTCATACCCACTATCACAAGTGTATAGCTCAAACCATGTACATATCATCACAAATATATCTCTCTAATCATGTGCCATACAAGTACCAATATCTATAAACCAAATATAATGAACTATCACATCAACCATGTATCAAACCTTCACTATTATGTAGCTTCAAACTGTACCAGTATCTTCAATAATACATCTCAACCAAACTACCTCAAACATGTAACATATGGCACAAGATATGCCTCAACAAAAATACCAAGAATGTGTGCCAAGTACAAACAACAAGTGCACTAGCAGTGTGCCTCTGTAGATATTCCTCATACAACATGTACCATACATCTAATAATACCTCAAGGACATATACTCAACCTCAAATGACCATACCTCAAGCAATCAACAAGATCCAACCTCAAACAAACATATAATCATACCTTTTACTTTTGTAGATGACTATATTGTACCTAAACACTGTCACACATGCTTGCAGACTCTCCTCAACTTTTACATCCTGATACAAACCCCATCCTTCATATATTTCTTTGTCTCGTAGGAAAAAGCATGTTTTCTAGTGGGGCCTCGCATGATAAGCCCTAGACAACTCGCAGGGGTTCCTCGTGGGACACTAGTAGTTTGACCTGTGGGATAAGCTAAATCATGTTTTTTTCACAAAACCATCACTCTCCTCTGCAATCACAAAAATTTTCCATTGCTTCTCCTTGGCTGCATCAGATTTTCACTGCCTCAGATTTGTCAATAAAATTCCTGCCAAAACCATTTCGAAAGATAGATATTCAATGTGTGCAATTGGTGTTAATGGGAGTCTCTTTATATCTTATTTATACTTCCCAAGTGCCTTACTTTAGGGGCTATCTTGTAACTATTTTACCCATTGTCCTTCTTTTAGGGCTAACCCACATTCTTGTTGCAACTAATTTACCCATAATTAATAAGCTCATAATTTATTTGTTACAACTACTTTACCCATAATTAACTTCTTGTTGCAACCACTTTAACTAGCAAACTTCTTGAAGACTTTCTAGAGGCTTCTAGAATAATGGTATTCTTGTTTAAGTTATAGGAGTTTCTAGATTAATCTTGAGGGTCCTCCAATGTTTCCAAAGCCATATCTCCTCAACCATAAGGAGCCACATGATGTACCACCTGTTGGCACAGGGGCAGACCTATGGTTCAACGCTTCAACAATGCACCAAAAAAACCCTAACTATCAGCCCTTTCAGCAACACCTGTGAAGCAGATGAAGTCTCACCCAAGGAAGAGGCAGGGGGGGTTGTAGGACTCAAGTGTCTACAACCAGGATAGGACACAAATATGTGATTACAACACTTAACAGAGCACTTAGCCAACAATATGCATTAGGTTATGAGTCTCATTCACATCGCAGAGTAAACCCTTCTTACAGAACAATGCAGTAACAATAAAGATCAAGCGCTTCCAATCACTTAGCACATAGCATTAGCTCATATCTAACATTCATTCATCTTTAAGCACTAAGAAATGACATCATATGCATTCATCATACATTATAACAATAACACTAAGAAGATAAATGCATAAACAACATCGCACAAATCACATCAAGACACAGGATATACGTGGTTCACCCCAGTGTGGGGCTACGTCCACCAACTTATTCTTCTTCTTTATTAGTCTTCAATCTTCTTACATTCATCTGTTCCTGTGCACAAAACCACAGATCCAACTCCGCAGAGGACAAGAGATCTGCACGCTGCGCACCAGATCCTCCTTCCCAAAATTAGGTCAAGGCACAGAGACAACTCCTTAGTAGCACGAAGCCTTACTTTACACAGTCTGACTGCACAAAGCCAGTTACAACCTCTTTCACTAAGTCAACTAGTCATGCACTAAGCTAATCAGTAACTACTAGTACTTTCTACATTACTATCCTTCCTATATATACTTTTACAAAAGGGCCTAAGCATGGGTAAATTCATGGGCTGACATCCCATAAGCCGTTACATAAACCCTAAAACTCTTTGTAGGGTCCACAAAACTGCAAAATGAGCAAGATCGCGCAATTTTAGCTCCACCTAGGTGCTCCATCTTTAACCAGCCTGTCAAAGTCCCAAAAGTGTTCAAACATGACCAATATTTTCTCAAAACTTGGTCAAGGGACAACAGGCTCCCAACACTCACATGTGACTCGTCCTGAGTCACTCAGATATGGGCAACACTCCTTCAAAGGCCTCGAGCTTAGCTCGATCTGCCTCAACTTGCTACTTCACCCTAGCCTCCTGTTCGATGAAATATTAAGTCACTTGCTCTGTAACAAGCCCTTCCAGGAATTGTTCCACTGTTGCTACCACTTGGTCTAGCTGTGAGCCTTATCCTTCAATCTCTTAAAAAATTGTGCAGGATTCATCCTGTACCTGCTGTAATCTATGTGTAACCACTATGACTTTGTGCTGGATGGCAGTAATCTGTTGCTGGACTTGCTTAGTGGATGCTCTTTCTTGTGACTCCTAGAGTTGTGCTTCCAGTTTCCTCAACTTCAGATCTTCTGTGAGGCGTTCGTACTCCTAGAGTTGTGCTTCCAGTTTCCTCAGCTCCAGATCTTCTGTGAGGCATTCGTAGGTCTGCGTACTATGATTACTTAATTACTTACATTATGATGTGAGTGACCTAATCCTTCCAACTGTACTGTTAGCGACTTCCTCCCTCTGATTTCACACTTCTTGCGGAGTGCTCGACACTTCTTGGAGTTATAACTCTGTTACTCTTGCTTGACTCTATTGAATGGCCTCAGTGAGCTTCCCCAATTGAATCTCGGCTGGTTTTTCTTCCTCTTGTGCCAAGCCCAACATAGAGCGAAGTGCTTTAGTCACTGCCTCTTTGATCATTGTCTTCTCTGTGAGCATATGGTCTTTTTCTTTCTGTACCTTTGCATTGTTCTCCTCGAACTTCACCCGAATTTCATCTTTGTCCTTCTTCGCAACTTGAAGTTTCTCTAAGACCTCCTCCTTTTCTTGCTTCATGGATTCTTTAGCTACTCTTTTTCTTCTTGGACTCATTGAAGTTGATCCTCTGTTGCATCTGCTAATCTTCATAATTGGGCGGGCTCATCCCCCAATTATGCAATTTTGGATGACGAAGGCGCAGTAGGTACTGTGCGGCTCGAATCGATGGCTTGTTGAAGCTCCTTCAACTCCTTCTCTATTATTTCATACAATGTCTCTTGCTTTTCTCCATAGTGCTGCAAGATATCCTATAAAGAATCCACCACAACTACGATGATTAGATCGGTGTCCTCCTCTGTGAGTGTGGACCTCATCTTGGGCCTACTGGTACATGTCTTCTTTCTTGATGAGGGTTTCGGCGGAGAAACCTTCCGCTTCTTTGATGTTTCAACATCAGTAGGGGGATCCTTTGGTGGTGTAACTTCACCTTTGTATTTCTTTTCTCCTTATTCTTGGTTCACTTCATATCCTCCTCCTCTTGCGAGTGAGTCAGGGCTACTTTCCTCTGAGGCATTGTCCTCATCATCAGTTTCTATGTTCTGCACTTCCTCCTTTTTATTCTTTTTCTTCGCGCTAGTCTGTCCATCATATTCGACCCAGGTGACCAAGGGACTTCCAATGATGTCGGGGTTGGAGAGTTCTGCATCCTCAACTGGTATAAGGAACTATGCTGGCCATTCTTTGGTGATCTTGTCCATATATTCATCGATCAACTTATAATAGGACTACAATTCCTCCTTACTCTCACCCTTGCATGCAGTGATGTAGATAAAGTGTCAATTTGCGCGGAACTTCACTAGTGGTCTATACTGGTGCAATGTATTCGGTGTCATGCATGGAAATTCTTCAATAGCATGCTTCAGCTACTGGTAGTAAGCATGGAAGACAACGTTCAACTGCCACTGCTTCGACATATCATTTGTATACCACAAGGTGGAGAACCTTGCGGCCAACAGCTCCGATGGCTCAACTTCTGGAAATTTCACTCCTTCCGATATTGTCCAAGTGACAAATGCGATCAGTACCAGTAACCAAATGAAATGGAATTCATAGCCTTGATCCTATGCTTCGCGACAGTCCTTCTCCAGCTTGTTGATGAGGTAACTTGCCTAGTTCATTTGCATCCCCTCCATGCACTTTGCTATGAGGTATACTACAAATCCAATGAACTGCATGGGACAGTTCTTTCTGACGAGCTTGCTAGTTATACATTGACAAGCTAGGCGCACTACTCTGTCCTGGATGGAGGCTACCTTGTAGCCTTGCTTTCCCTTCTCTACATCACCATAATCCTCCTTTATGCACTGTGCCAGGGAGTGATCTGAAGTCTTCCCTAGGTAGAACTCCTAGGGTCCAGTCCCTACATGATTAGTCCAATGATGAGGTGGATCAATGCCAGATCCACAGTGACGCGCCTGTCGAGCCATAGATATCCTTTGTGATAGAAAAACAGGAGGAATTTAATGCTGCGTTAAACTCCTAATGTCGACCAAAGTGATAGATATTCATTACATTCATGATCATTGATTGTGTGATCTCCTTAATCCACGGCTGGGAGACTATGCATGGCTTCTTCCTAGTCATCTTCATCAAATACCTATGTGGCATGATAAGTGTATTTATTCCTATCTCCAAGGTTAAATTCATTGTTCTTCAGCGATGGGATTTGTCCTAACTGGGGTCCAACTACACATATCTCCTTCGAGATGTACGCAGTGATCAACGTGTACTCAAATTCACATGGGATATTGTGGCAGTTAACCGCACTAGCCAAAGGTGGTATGTATTCTGGCAAGACTAACGGGATCTACTTTGCCTTAGCCAGATCATCGCAGTGTTTTCTTCGCTTCTCAGTGGTACGACTGGAACGACGTCTATTCAAGGGGGATGCTTGCAATCCTCCAATTGAAGACACCTATATTCCTATAGAAATAAGTTTCTTAGCCATGATATTCATGAGAATATCCTCCACAGACTTCTCTAACGTGCTATGTTCGCCCGACATTCACACTTGTAATCAACGATCGGGCAGGCGAATGAACAAGTGAGGTAATAAAATGGATGATGGGGTCTAGAAATCATAGCATGATATACAATTGGTTCTTTGCTAGCTTGGATAATTATAGGTGATAGAAAGTGGTCCCGACGCAACGTTCGACGGGTTAAATAAGCAAGTGTCGCAACAGATTCCTCCAACAGGTAGTGTGTCAATCAATGCGAATTAGTCCATTATGGCGTGGTCCCAATGGACCAACAATGGTATTTCCATCAATAAATACGTTTCTAGCTATTCTAGAGCATTATCCTAACGGTCGGGGCGCCACCAACGGTCATATAGCTTCGTCGTGGTGAAGTCCCAATCTACGTGATTCTGCTATTTCGACGAGGTTCAAGTTCTGTAGATCTACCTCCTGCGAAGTCTTATTTTTGTTCTCTGTAGATTCTTGTAGTTTTTCTAGCTTAGATTTATTCTTATTGAGCTTCCTAGCCTTCTTTCCTATAATTTGAGATTTTCTAACAATTTCTATAATCCTCTTCCATTTTGTATTCTTATTCTCTCTTGGTGAAAGGGCTTTGCATTGCTGATGTTCTTTCAAAGGATTCAAAGGTAATACCTCTTTGCGTACTAGGTCCTGGGTGGATATACTTTCTTCTTGCATGGATAGGTCCTTCAAATCTAATTCTCTTTCCCTCTATTGCTTTGAATTATCCTCTTGTTCTTATATTAGTCGCTCTATTTTTATGGTTATGAGGTCCCTTAGTTCTTTCTTTTTCTGTTCTATGGCTTCTTCCTCTACTTTCCTTTTGATCTGATCCTTCCCAATCCAAGTCTTTCCTAACAAAAGTGGAAAAGGGGCGTTGTTCTCAATAAACTTAATGACTTCAAACTCTTCTTCAGTCGATATTTCATGAGAAATCATATGTATGTTAGTAACTCTTCCACATAGGGTTATCGTCTTTCCTTTAAACAAGCCTATCCTTCCCAATGAAGATATCATAGCAGGATTTCCCAAAATTTCCCAAGTGTTGTCTGGAATAATGTTCACATGTGTTTCTTCATCCAATACACAGTCTATGTTGAAGTCTTCTATTCTTGTGACTATGCACTATTTTTCTTTCAATATCTTTGACAAACTGACATTCTTGTGGTCATTCATTTCTTATTTTAACTATACTGACATAGCCTGAGCATTATCTTATTCTTTCTCTTTCTATTTTTCTAACATATCCTTAGTCTCTTGACCTTCTTTATAGAGAGAGGGAGAGAGTCTAAGAGGGGGGGAGATAGAGAGGGAGTGGGTGTGAAAGTGTGAGGCATGGTGAAGGTATAGGTTTAGGTCACGGTCGAAGTCTAGTTCTAGGTCTAGGTTTAGGTCACAGTCTAAGTCTAGTTCTAGTTCTAGGCTTAGATCTAGGTCTAGGTCATGGTCTAAGTCTAGGTCTAGGTCTTGGAATGCCTTTCCATGTATAGGTCAAGGAAATGTTTTTCTTTACCATGATTTTCCTTGCAATGTACCAAACTTTCTACTTTGTGAGAGTGTGAGAGGGAGAGAGAGGAAGAAAAAGAGGGGAGGTATAGAGTGAGTGTGTGAGAGTGTGGGAGGGAGAGAGAGGAAGACAAAGACAAGTGATATAAAGAGTGTGTGTCAAATTGTGGGAGAGAAATAGAGAGGAAGGCATAAAAGGGAAATAGAGAGAGTTTGTGAGACTATGAGAGGGGGGTAGAGAGAGAGAGGTAAAAGTAGGAGAGAGGGGTAGATGCAGGAGAGATGGAGGGGAGATAATAGGAGGGAGTGGGAGAGAGAGAGGGAGGAGTGGGGAGGGATAGTGTGTGTGAGAAAGTGAGAGGGGGAGAGAGAAAGACAAAGAGGAGGGGTATAG